>PISX010037336.1:0-11154 GCA_004024625.1 Mellivora capensis
AGCATGGCTCTATCGAGACTTTGATTTTGAGCTTCTGGCCTCCAGAAATGTGAGAACACATTTTTGTTGCTTTCAGCTCTGTAGCTCTTGGGTAGCCCGGTACGATAGCCCCAAGACAGTAATGCGCCTTCTCCCCGTGACAATAATTGTAACTGAAATACAACAGATCGTGCACTCACCCTGCAGCAGGCCACGGACTTCCTCTGTACTATCTCATTTGATCTACGTAGAAATGTACTTATAGGTATAGCTCTTCTTTTAAAAACTGAGGGTTCTGAAAAGGCTTAGTAACTGGCCCCATACTGCATAGCTGGTATGGAGCTATGACCGGGATCTGAATGTTGCTTCAGGGAAGGTTCCCAGGGTGCCACCAAGGGAATGAAGCTCTTGTACTGGTGATGGGGGGTCGGATGGGAAGGGGGCCACATGGACAGATCTTCCTTAAACACAGCCTCTTCCTTGGCTTCACACAGGCCCCCAGCTGTCAGGTTAGGTGACCCCCACGGGACAGACAGAGGCTCAGCCTCGCCTTGTGTTCTTGCCTGATCTTGCCTGAACCATGACAGAAGGAAGCCTGCTTTTCAATGGTCCTCAGAGCCCTGGGAGCATGCTGGGCCATAGGGTTCTCCTGCTCGAGAATGGGGCACTCGAAAGAAGAATGGATGTGGTGGCCTAAATGGGGAGCCTGTGTTCCAGGCCCATGTTGAGCAGCTCATTTAGACAATGACGTGAGTCCAACATTGTGGCATGGCTTGACTGCACAGTTCTCTTTCTTATTATAAAACAATGAAGGCTTGTTGTGTTCATCAGCACACTGGATCCCAGCCGAAGCACACACAATGCTTGTAATTAGGGGCAACTTGGAGAAGAGATCCCAATTTGGCTCTGCTGGTTCAACAGAAACCAAGCTTGGAAATTTAAAGGGACAGTTAAAAGCTTGTTTCTTTGTTGTCAGCTGTGTCTAGGCTGAAAGGATAGTATTTTGCCCACAAAAGAAAGCTGAAAAACAATTTCAATATTGCTGACAAATACAGTTTCTGTATTTGTAAGAAATACAAGAGTTTGGGTTCCTTGAGGCCAGGAGCTGTATATTACTTATTTCTGTAGCCTCAGTTTTTAAGCACTTGTCTAGGACGTATCTTGTGATCCTTTATATTTGCTGAATAAATGAAAACATGAAATCCTATTCATCTGAAAGAATATTCCAGAATAGAAAGTTTGCTGACTCAAATGTTCATTTGTACCAACTTGGGGTCTATGTACTGTCCTTATTACTTTCCTTACTCTTTTTTCTTGCCTTCTCTACCCCTCATTCCTTAAATTTAAAACAAAACAAAAAAACAACAACCAACCTAGGAATAGTGGTGTGTGTATGAGTTTTGCTTTTGTTTTTTTAATCATTATGAATGTAATGCCAAGAATATATCTGATAGTCTAAATATTTCTGGATAAATTTAAAAATACCTTAATCTACTTAGGGTTTTACTATGTAGTCTCTACTATGGAAATGGTAGTTCTGATTTAGAATTTAAATCATTAACAACTTAGATGGCATCTAAAGGAAATAAAATAGGCTGGAGGAAAGCAAACTTTACGTGGATTTCGTATCTGATCTTGTAAGATGGACACAGGGCATATGTTTATTGTGCTGGCTGGCTGGCTGACAAGATTCCAGGCACTAAATGACTTATTTTCAAAGCATTTTAGAGGACACGGGGGTAAGGGTGGGTGGTGGGTTTTTAAAATCAAGGAATTTCTTTTTTTTTTTTAAAGGTTTTATTTATTTATTTGACAGACAGAAATCACAAGTAGGCAGAGAGGCAGACAGAGAGAGAGGGAGGGAAGCAGGCTCCCTGCTGAGCAGAGAGCCTGATGTGGGGCTCGATCCCAGGACCCTGAGATCATGACCTGAGCCGAAGGCAGAGGCTTTACCCTCTGAGCCACCCAGGCGCCCCCAAGGAATTTCTTGATGCTATTCTTCATGTTGTTTCTATATGAGTAAGCATGGCTCGGCCTTCAAGAGAAGCTCGTAATTAACTTTTGTTACCCTGATAATTGTTGATGAGTGGAATTCATTGCTATTTATATCTTGCCAGCCAGCTGTTAGTCGTGATCTTCTCAGTGTGAGATTTCAAGAGAAGTCATACCAAGTAGGCATTTAACCTGGTTCTGATTATTGAAGATTGCACTGTCCAGCAATCAAACAGGTAAAGACCATCTACTTAGGGTGCTTGGGTGGCTCAGTTGGTTGGGTGACTGCCTTCCACTCAGGCCATGACCTTGGAGTCCCAGGATCCAGTCCCTCATCAGGCTTCCTGCTTGGCAGGGAGTCTGCTTCTCCCTCTGACCCTCCCCCTTCTCATGCTCTTTCTCATTCTCTCTCTCTCAAATAAATAAATAAAATCTTAAAAAAAAAAAGACCATCTATGTAGAATTTAAAAATAAGAGCCCGTAACACTGGACATGGTCAACGAGGACTATATTGCGGCTTCAATTATGTAAAAATCAACACAACACTGATGGGTTCTATAATCTTAACATTTTAAAAACATGGTACAATAGAAGGTTATGAGATGACATGAAAGGAAGAGGGTCTCAAATTGGCCCTTTGGCTTCTCAAACTTTCATGTGCACAAATCACCTGGGAATCTTGTTTAAATGCAGATTCTGATTCAGCAGGTCTGCTGCAGCACATCTAACAAGCTCCCAGGTGAGGCCAAGGCAGCCAGTCCACAGACCACATTTTGAGTAGTAAGAATCTGGAAAACTAAAAGTTAGTTACACCTCTGAAAATGAGCCCTAGTAGCTTTTCTTAAGAGTTTCAAGTAAGGTCCATGATAGCCATCCTCAAATGTAATTTGGTCAGAAAGTAACTGCACATGATAATCACTTCTACAGCATTTTCTCCCTCAGTGTATTGCATTCAGAATTTCCAGCTCAAAACTCCCTCATGGTCTTCCCATCTGTGTAGGAAACCAATCACAGGGCACTCCTACCTAAATGATTCATGGGCCTATCAACAAACACATCCCAAACAGAACTCATTTCCTTTCTTAATTCCCAAACCCACTGTGGGCATAGGACGCCCAGTGAATGGTAGCCTCCTCTATTCAGTGGCCCACATTGGAAATCTGGGCTCATCCTCCCTCTTCTTCCCCCAGGAACAGAGTCCTGCCACATCTCCCTGTCCATTAGCTCTTGAATCCACTTCCTTCTCTCCACCTGCATGTCTACCACCCCAGGTTATATCACATCTATGTCTGGCATGGGGGACAGCTGCATCTCTGGAGTAGTCTTCCTTGTCTACCTTCCAATGGCAGCCAGCATGACTTTCTCATCTCCACACCCCTGTCTGGAATATTCCAGTGCCCCTTCCGCCCTGAGGATAAAGTCCAAACTCATTGGCATGCTTCCTAAGCTCCAGCTTTCCCCTCCAGCCCTACCTTTCCTAACTTCCCTTGACCTTCAGGGAGCTTGAGTTAGGCTTCTGAGCCATGACCTGGTATTCTTCCTGATTACTGCAGAAACTGAAAGTCTCTCCAGGAACCTCCTGCCTGGCCCATCTACTCATCCTTCACTTCCTCCACAGGCCTTCCCTGCTTTCCCCAGTTTGCAGTCAATGCCTTTCCAAGAACTCTTATAACATCCTTACTTCCCTTCTCAGTGTCGCTGGGTTGCGGCTTTATTTCTTGATTGACATTATGTTTACATGGAGTTGGTCAGGGTCCAGCAAATATGTGCTGAGGAAGAGCACGATTTGTCAAGAAGCAACCTCTAGGGAAAATCTTCTCGGGTACGAACTCTAATGGTGGTCTCTGTGAAATACCAGCCCCTCAGTCCTTGGAAGGAGGCGAGGAATAGATTAACAGACGGCAGCCTTCACTACCTCTCATCCTGAAGAATCTTCAGAACACGACTACCACTGGGGACCACCAACATGACGGTTTTCAAGAGTTTTTCTCTTAGCTGTTGGTGTCTAGTAGTCAGCTCTTGAACGAGGGGCAGAGTAAATTCAGCCTAACCCTTTAAATCCTGATCTTAGCACTATATCTATAAGAGGCATTCTCTACCTTGTAACAGATGCAACTATCAAAAAAAATCCTCTCTCCCTACCTAAAAACCTTCTCTCTAGGTTTTTAATTTAATTTAAAAAACCTCACATATCAGTGAAGCCCCAGACACCAATGGAATAGACATTAGAATTCATGCTCAGACCTATTCATAAATGGATAAGAAAACTGTTAGTCTATTGAAATGAAGTAAGGTGCCCGAGGGAGGTAATCGAACTGGTTTGTTGATGGAATTTTTTCTTTTCAAACCCACTCAATACCTGCTATTTAAAATCTTCACAATACCTCTAGAAGGCCTGTGTTATTATTCTCCTTAGAGCCAAAGGGAAACAGGCTCAGAGCATTACATAACTTGCCAAGGTCACAGAGATAGAAAGAGGCTGCTATGGGACCCACACCCATTGCTGTCTGATTCCAACACTGGATTCCTTCCACCCCCGAGAGAGCAAGGCCTGTGAAGAGAAGGCGACCTGGCCTGAGACTCTGGCTCTGCCATCAGGCCTCCATGTGTTCACGAACAGGCCTCTTAACCTTTCCAGGTTGGAGTTCAACATACTTAACATGACGAAGGTGACCACAGGTCATTCAACCTGGGAGGCTTTCTGAAAGTGGAGGTTAGATGTAGCAGACAACGCTGATGCTCCCCTGCTCAGGTCTCCCTCCTCAGATTTGTTGGTCCGCTTTCATGTGTCACCCCGTCCCCCGCCCCCAGTGCCAGCATCCCTGTTCTTCAGCCGCTAACACCCAGAGACCCTGGCTCCTTTGGAGGAGTGCCCGAAGTGTCTGCTGGAGCTCATTTGTCTCTCCATGTAGAGAGTTTTTAACCTGCAAATTCCCTTCCCCTGGGGTGGCCCTTGGCCGATGGCTGAAAAGTGTGGGAGCGGGAAAGTCCAGCTCTGGGACCTCAGGAACAGACAGCTCTGATGCACCACTTACCCCCCCGGAGCTCCCCCGTGGACCAGGCTGAAGCAGTGGCCTGGCCGTGATTTCTCCCTCTTCTGTCCTTCTTCCCCTACTCCCCTCATGGTCTCCCTCGGGAGCATTTCCGAAATGGATCCCTTGCACCGAATCTGCACCTCAGAGCTGTTTCTGTGGCACCTGAGCTAAGCCGGCTGTGCGGCGTTGACAGAGAGGGCCGCTCGGCCGCTGACCGGTTTCCTGAGAAGGACAGGCACGTCTCTCAGACATTTCTGACAAAGCAGAAGAGATTCTCATCTGTGTAGGATGACCTCAGTCTGAGTGCGCTGAGGCAGGAAAATAGATGAGATAATCCCTCAAGGAGTTAGAGTCAAACCTCACCAAATTGATAGCTTGCTTTGAGTGGAGCTGGCTGGCCTCTTCAGCATGAAGATTCTGGTGCAAAAAATGGGGACTAAAACCATCCACAATGAATTCACACGGGACACCTTATTTATGAAAAGCTCTCTCCCCGCCCGGCAAAGTCATTCATTCACCCACCATCACTCTTCTTGCAGGCCTCTTGGCTGCATTTTCGGTATTCTGGAGGTTTGGGCTCGTGATCACACAGGCATCGGTCTTCAGTCGTACTGTCCTCTGAGGAGACACAACGGACGGTCCTCTTCTGAAGGCCACCCCCACAGGAAGCGGTGCACTGAAAGAGAGGGGCACACGGAGAGTCACGAGTCTTCTCCACAACACGACGGGATCTCATGCCACTGTGCTCAAGCAGGGGAAAGTCTCCATGACCGGGAATTGTCTTGAAGGAGTCAGGGAATAAAGCACTAGTCATCTGGAGTTGTGAATTGAGGAGTCTACACTACTGACTGTGGACTGAATTCGGCTTAATTTACTATGGGGTTCCCTGAAGAATGTGGACAAAGGTGGAACAGCAGGAAAAAATAGAACAAAATTTTGTATCTAGGTCCTGGTGCCTCAGAAATCCAGCTTCTCTGCACTCGTTTTGATTTGGGACTGGGAATCAGACCTAAGGAAAGAGAAATGGGAGAGGAAAACCATGGAGGGATGGAGAGAGAACATGGAATGGGCCCGACTAGATCTTGTTGTGGCCTCAAGCCACACAGGCAAGATGGCACCGTAGTGTCGTGAAGCAGCTGCCCACAAGCCGAAGGGAATTCTCTGGCCTGAGAAAGCAGCCTGTGATTCCTGGGGCTGTGAGAACCTTTCTTTGTCTGTACTTACCACATATACTCTTGGGAAAAAAAAAGTCTTTTTTTTTTTTTTTTGATTTCCTGGTATTACTTTATTTTCAAAAAAT
Organism: Mellivora capensis; assembly: GCA_004024625.1. NCBI lineage: Eukaryota > Metazoa > Chordata > Mammalia > Carnivora > Mustelidae > Mellivora > Mellivora capensis. The sequence continues at coordinate 6,307 of PISX010037336.1, forward strand.
TAATAAATCTTATTGTGTATATCTGTAAAACATAAAATCCACTCTTTTAACTGTTTTTAAGTATAGTGTCCAGTGCCTTTAAAGTGCATTCTCACTGTTGTGCAATCATCACCTCTATCCATCTCTAGAACTTTCTCATCTTTCCAAATTGAAACACTGTTCCCATTAAATAAGAACTCCCCCATCTCCCAGCCCCAACCTTAGCCCCTGGCAACCACCATTCTATTTTTTGTATCTATGAATTTGACCTTTGTAGATACTTCATCTAAGTGGGATCTTACAATATTTGTCCTTTGGTCCTTGCTGATTTCAATTAGTGTAAAGTCTCCAAGGTTCCTATGCATTATAGCAAGCGCCAGAATTTCTTTTAAGGTGGAATGTTTATACCACACTTTGTCCATTCATCTGTCGATGGATACTTAGGTTGCTTCCACATTTTGGTTATTGTGGACCCCAGATACTCTTAATGATTAACATCTATTTCATGTTGTATTACTTTTAGTCTTATCTTTCTTATATAATCAAAACCTCCCAGAGGGCAGAAACCAGTAAGAAACAATTACTGAGCTGATCCCAAGGAAATAGAAGTGTGCAACAGAGGCCAGTGGGAAGAACAAGGGAAGTTAATCAGCCAGAAGCTGGCGAAGAGTCCTAGACCAGGACTCCAGAGATGGGCTTTTCCACTTACTTTATATTGTCCTGGATCATTCACTCAACTTCTCACTTTCTTTCTCTGTAAAATAACGCTTTTAGATAAAGCAAGTGACTTCCTTTCCTGCTCTCTTCTCCTAAGGGTCTGACGGAGCCAGGCTGGGCTGGCACCCAGGGGTGCTGAAGTGCGCTACGCTCTCTTGGGCAGGACAGATGAAGATGAAAGAACTAATTCCAAGCCAAGCACAAAAATAAGCAGATAGGTCACTGTCCATGCATTTATCACTTAATGAAAATGACTTGTGAGTAAAGAAGATCTATGAATTTACGTTGTACTTAATTGGAGGATTAAGCAGGAAGCATGGCTAATTTGGGTTTTGTTAATGGTAGTAATGTTGTGAGTTTGGGGTTTTAGAGAAAAAGTATACCTCTCTCCATGCTCAGTTCTGCTTCTTTGGAACCAGCAACAATAGAGAATCTTGGTAGAACTGAGCATCTCAAAATAGGAATGGGGCTAACGTTGATGAGCTGAGCTCTGTGCTAGTCTCATTCAGTCCTGGATGCCTATTCAATCAGAGCCCAGGGTTTCTCTTCAGCTTAAACTGGCCTATTTGGAAATGTTGATTCCCACAGTTCAGCAGGTGACCAGCCAAGATTCACCTGTGGGAAACTATAAAATTCTGGTTCATTACCACTCAGCCAACATGGATGGCATAGAGAACTATGAAGAGGCGGAACCACTAGATGTCTTAAAGCTAATGCAAGCATCTTTACTGAATAATTTTCTTGCACTCACTACTAATGCATGGTAGGCCCAGTTCTAAGTGCACAGGAGATATCCTTGAGTTCAGTCATGGTAATAACCATGGAAAGTCAGATTTGTTTTCTGCTTCTGCTGGTGTAGAAACAGGCCCTCCTCTCTCCTGACTTTTCTTTGTCTTGTAGCATTTAATGGGCATGGAGACTCATGTCTTCCAAATCTGAAAATTTTCTTTTACTAATTCTTTCATCACCTCATTTCTATCCCATCTCTATTCTCCCTTTTTGGAATCTTATTTTGATATTGTATCTCCTGTTCTGATCCTCTACTTTTCTTATCTTTCATCATATTTTCTTTTTGTCTTTGTTCTCCTTTTCTTGAGCGATTTCTCCACATTATTTTCCCAATCCTTCTACTTACTTTTTTACTTTTGCTATTCTAAAAAATTTTAAGTTTTTCTTATATTCTCTGAATGCTCTTTTTATATGACTGTACTAGGAAGCTAGGTCATGGACGTCATCTTTTGTTTATCTGAAGAGAGAGAGTTTTTTAGGGGGGAGGAGTTTGATGTTTCTTTCAAGGTCTCTGTTCCTTGGGGTTTCTTTTGTTCTGTTTGTTATTTTGTCCTTGGTGTGATAGATTTTTTTCAGTGTCCAGTAATCCTAGGCTATTGACTTACGATGAGGTACCTGTGAGTTGACTGGAAGTTTCATGGGTGACAGCAGTTACTGAAAGGTAGCTTTATGTAAGGTGATCGGGAAGAGATCTGTGTTGTGTGGGGATTTTTTCTCTCGAGGCTAACCCTGTCCCCTGCCTTTATGGAGCTCTATTGAGGAAAGGAGGGCAGTATGTACTGTGTATATTTTCACTTAATCAATGGTGAGAGAAACTCTTTTGTCCCCACCAACCATGACTGATTCCAAGGTCTCTCTTGGTTTACTTCTCCAGTGAGAAGATCTCCATGCTATGGTCAGGAAAGATCTTAAGAACCAACTGTCTCTCTTTACAAACTTTCAACCAACTCTCATCCCCCAACCCCCAACCCCCTCCCACTTCCCCCTCACTGCTGCCTCAGAGGAAATCTCTGCTATGGACAGTTCTTGGCTTTCTCTAGCATGCTAAGTCAACTTTAAGTTTGGCTATTTGCTTCTAGCTTCCAAAATTTTATTGATTCCTTCTATGATATTGTGTCCTGTCCTCTTGTCTTTGTGTATTTGTGGAACTTTTAATTTGTCACCTCTTCTATTTAATGCAGTTTGGGGAACAGAGGCAAATGTATAGATTCAACCCATCTGCATGTGTTACTTGGGCTCTAACAATTTGCCTTTATTACTTATTAATAGGTGCTGGAGGTCAAGAGCAATCCCAAAGGCTGGCTTGGTAGGTGTTGGCCAACCTTCAAGTCCCCTCGTCTTTGACATGCACAACTGATGACTTTCTGACACACAGCTCTTCCAGGGACACTTTATCTCATGTCCACCTCCAGGAGGCAGTTACCTCTAACTCGCTCTAAAGAAATTTTGAACTTCTGTTGTCAGAAAGTTTTACAACTCAGAAATATGGGTCTGCCTCATTCTTTAAAGGGCTGAATTATAACAAATTAATAGACTCACCAGTTCTATCAGAGGATATTAAGTTATTTTTAGGAATTGCTATTACAAACACTATGGAAATGAACATCTTTATCATCATATAGGATTACATTTGATGGTATATTTGTGGGCTAAATTGTTACAGGTAGAACTGCTGGATCAGTCTATGTATTTTAAGTTTTTCTCTGATTTTAATGCTTTCTGCTCTAACTCCAGAAGATGATTATAACTGAAAAAAATGTGCTGGAAATTGAAGAACAACAACCATACAAAACCTCATTTTACAACCTGAATGTTACCTAAGTGCCAAAATGAGCAGCAGACTGCATTCTTTTAGGCAAAGGGGGTTATTTTTGACAATTTCATCTTCTCAGTGAGCTCTCTAAGAGCAGGATATGCTTCACACATCATTACTGTAACATTTGCTGGGATATCATTATCTTTCCTGCCAGAAAGAATAGTGTTCAGTTTTCCATTATAATGAACAATGAGGTACTAGAGTCTCAAGAAATTGACAGACTTACAAACGTCCATCCGTAGTTGTTAATATTCTGTGAGATTTTGTGTTCCTGAAGGGGGCCCAAATTTTTAACATGTTCATGACAGTTCATGTTACATCAATTATCTTCTAAGGATCACATGTGATTTGGTTAGTGATCCTTATATTGTTATCCATGGTTCCAGGGTATTTTTTTAAAAAGATTTTATTTATTTATTTGAGAGAGAGAGAGAGAGAGAGAGCGAGCAAGCACTACATGGGGGACAGTCTGAGGGAGAAGCAGACTCCCTGCTGAGGGGGGAGCCTGATGCAGGGCTCAATCCTGGGACTCTGGGATTATGACCTGAGTCAAAGTCAGAGGCTTAACCCACTGAGCCCTCCAGGTACTTCCCAGAGTATTTTTGAGGAACCTAATCCTGCAACACGCATTTATTCATTAGGTATTATCTTCTCAGGTTCTGAAATCAATGACGGATGAAGAAATTTGGTTTTGGAGTAATTGAATTTCTAGTGAAAAGGGAAATGAAGTCATTTTCTGAGGGAGATACTGTGAGATGCCCAAATATAAAGTGATTAAATTACATTTACATGAAAAAAATTACAATTGCACATGATACCGGTGTCTCTTTCGGTCATTCATCAGGAATCAGCATTAGATGCCAGTAGAAATAGGGAATTTCTGCTTTGTCGAAGATTATTTGACGATAGAGTTGAGTGTCCATATCTGGGCTCTCAACTCTATTACACTGGTCTGTTTTTATACCAGTACCACGCTGTCTTGGTGATCACAGCTTTGTAGTAAAGCTTGAAATCAGGTAACGTGATGCCCCCAGTTGTTTTTCTTTTTCAACATTTCCTTAGCAATTTGGGGTTTCTTCTGATTCCATACAAATTTTAGGATTATTTGCTCCAGCTCTTTGAAAAATACTGGTGGAATTTTGACTGGAATGACATGAAAAGTATAGATTGCTCTAGGCAGTATAGACATTTTAACAATGTTTATTCTACTGATCCAAGAGCATGGAATGGTCTTCCATCTTTTTGTGTCTTCTTCAATTTCATTCATGAGTGTTCTGTAGTTCCTCGAGTACAGACCCTTTACCTGATTGGTTCGGTTTATTCCCAGGTATCTTATAGTTCTTGGTGTTATAGTAAATGGAATCGATTCTCTAATTTCCCTTTCTGTATTTTCATTGTTAGTGTATAAGAAAGCCACTGATTTCTGTACATTGACTTTGTATCCTGCCACGTTACTGAATTGCTGTATGAGTTCTAGTAGTTTGGGGGTGGAGTCTTTTGGGTTTTCCATATAAAGAATCATGTCATCTGCGAAGAGAGAGAGTTTG
>PISX010037337.1:0-11148 GCA_004024625.1 Mellivora capensis
AAGAAGATGTGGTCCATATACACTATGGAGTATTATGCCTCCATCAGAAAGGATGAATACCCGACTTTTGTAGCAACATGGATGGGACTGGAAGAGATTATGCTGAGTGAAATAAGTCAAGCAGAGAGAGTCAATTATCATATGGTTTCACTTATTTGCGGAGCATAACAAGTAACACGGAGGACATGGGGAGATGGAGGGGAGAAGGGAGTTGAGGGAAATTGGGAGGGAGATGAACCATGAGAGACTATGGACTCTGAAAAATAACCTGAGGGTTTTGAAGGGGCGGGGGGTGGGAGGTTGGGGGAGCCAGGTGGTGGGTATTGTGGAGGGCACGCATTGCATGGAGCACTGGGTGTGGTGTAAAACTATGAACTCTGTTACGCTGAAAAGAAATAAAAAAAAATATATATATATATAAAAAGAAAGAAAAAATCTTGTGCAGTTCCCAATCAATCCAGAAAAAAAAAGAAAGAAAAACCTGGGAATTATGACATTCTGTTTCCTGAAATAAGAGCTCTTAACATTTTGGTGTACACCTTACCTGTGCGAATATATGTATATGTGTCTGGGTGTTTATATCATAGAACACAAACCCTCTATAAATTACATATATTATAGAAGTCATTCCAAGTCAGTCCCTTCACAGTTTGGGAAGTAATTCTCTATTGGCTCTGAATTTTCTTTTTCTTTTTCTTTTTTTTAATGATTTTATTTATTCATTTGACAGACAGAGATCACAAGTAGGCAGAGAAGCAGGCAGAGAGAGGAGGAAGCAGGCTCCCTGCTGAGCAGAGAGCCCAATGTGGGGCTCGATCCCAGGACCCTGGAATCATGACCTGAGCCAAAGGCAGAGGCTTTAACCCACTGAGCCCCTGCTCTGAATTTTCTTGATCAGTTTAAGAGAGCCATTTTATTTTAATATTCCTAGTTTTTCAAAAATCAGTTCATATCTACCCATTGCCAGTCAAGGTCTCATTGACCTTAACTTTCTTCCTGAAGCTTATACACAAAGAGACGCCCATGGAATTGGGATCTCTTCTTCTCCCTCTTAATTGTTCCTGCTACACAGTTTTCAGTGCTAAAATCCTCAAATTTGGATAGTGAGAGAATGTGAAGCTCCTTTTGGCCATCACCATGCCATCATTGTGCAGAGTTCCAGAGATTCCACACACTTAAAAATCTTGCCAATATGGCTTGAAGCTTTATACTCAGAGGCTCTGCACCTGTCTGTGAAAGGTATATAGACTTCCCAGAATCAGGAGAGGATTTTTCCTCTTGAAGAAAAGACGGAGACCTGCAGCAAAGTTTGGCATCATCTAATACAGATGTAGAGCCACATGGAGAAATTGTGAGCAAAAACATCTCTGCTGGAGCCTTCATCCATTCATGTAAACTCAGCCCTCAGTCAGGTAGAAACCTGAGGTTTGTGATGTGATTCAAGGTGTTTGGAACACTTGTTCAGGTTAGCAGCAGAAGGAGGGGAGTAAGATGGTGGTTATGATTCTGGATAGGCTTCAGGACAAGCCTGGTTCTCATCCTGACTCTGCCACTTGCCAACTCTGTGATATTAGGCAACTCATTTAGCCTCTCTGAATTTCAGTGCCTCTATTTGTACAACAGGGATAATCATGACTTCTTAACAGCATTATTGAAGGATTGCTTAAGATAATGTGCAAAAGTTTCACGGGTCTCGAGATAAGATCTTTGCTTAACAAACTGGGACTGTGATTACTATCAGGAGTGACTATTCCTTAAAGAATTCTTTAAGGAATGGAGTCTTTGAAAACACTTCCCCTCATGTGGTGGGTTGAAATGAGGGGTCCACTGATGGGCCATGTAGGTTTGTGACAAGTGTTTGGGAGTGAGGGTGGAGACTGTAATGATCTGGGGAGGAGGGGGTTGACGGGTCAATGGCAAGTCTGTTTTGAATGATGCCATCAGGGCGAAAACTTTCACATTTAAGGATGGAATTTCCCATCTCCATAAACAGAAAGTGAATCTGAACAAGTTGCAACAAAAGGAAAAGCATATCCAGAGTTTTATTCTTACCCATATATGCCATGAATCTTAGTCATCTTACCCTGGAACATTAAACAGGTGTCTTCAGGCTCTGTGGAGTACTTCATGTCACTGACATGCTATGTCTGCCTAGTCTAAGCTTAATATAGTTGGTGATGGAGTTAAAAAACAGTACAATGGGAGCTTCTGGGTGACTCAGTTGGTTAAGTGGGTGACTCTTAATTATGGCTCCAGTCATGATCTCAGGGTCCTGGGATCAAGCTGAGCATGGGGCTCTGTGCTCAGCAGGGAGTCTGCTTGAGGATTCTCTCTCCCTCTGCCCCTCCCCCAGTTCTCTCTCCTTCTCTCAAACTAATAAGTAAATCTTAAAAAAAAAAACAAACCCGTGGTATAATGACAAGGAGAACTTCAGCCAAACTGGGGAGTAGGAATGGATCATCTGATCTCCCCATCATTCCTGCTCTGGGCTCTGTCTTCCTCTTTATGAATTCTCCTCCTCTCACCCTTGCAGGAGCCTGATGCCCTCAAGGTCTTCTTCCAGGTCTATCCTTCATTCATATGTACAAATAATTTATGGAAATGGAGGAATCCTTTTTGACATAAGGTGAGCATTCAAAGACATCAAAACTTTAATCCAAGAATTAAGACTCAGATGGTCAAATTCAGGCCACCAGTTAGAATAGAGAAAGAGGATATTGGAGGTTAGAGGTCTCTGTCATGTTAGGAAAATCTGCTGTGTAAAGTCTGCCCAATCACAGCTTTTAAAATTGGTTTTCAAACCACTTACTAATAATTGGAGCTCTGTTCAAGGGTGTAACAATTCTTCCCAAAATTTAATTCCCTCTTAATTCTCTTTTTAGTTGCAAGGGCTCATAGTCCAGGAAACCCATTAAAGCAGTGTTAAGGTAAGATTGTGGCTAAATTTGGGGAAAGAATTGAGAGGTACACGGAGAAAAACTCAAATCCAAAGAACAGCTTAGTCATCTGTATGGACTTGCAGATCTAAAGTGCTCTATAAAGTGAGATTAATGTGAGCAAGAAGACAAAAAGTAAAAGAATGACTGCACTCACCCTCTTCCTCTTGTTTGTCTGTCCTTTAGCTGATGCCTGTCTTGAGTTTTGCTTTGTAAGGAATCTAGTCATGCTTCGGTAACTGCTTCCAATCCCCAAAGTACTAATGAGCTGGGAGAGCAAGCTTGGGGCTGGTTTGTTCATCAAAAATAAAAATATCCATAGAATGTGTGCTTGTCGGCAGAAAGGAGGAGGGAAAATTTATACAGAAAAAAGAGAATCTTTAAGAAGCTCTTCTAGTATCTGCCAGTATCTGCAGTTGGGGTCATATTGAAAATGTTGTAAAGCTGGGATTGGAAATTATTTTGAGAGAGGGTTTCTTCCCCTCTCTCCTTGGAGATGTTTCATTACATTTGCCCTTGAGGGTCTTTTATGAAAGAGAAAGAAATGTATCACCCAAACCTCACAGATTTGTAGTTAATTGATCTCTGGGGTAGTTATGGAGAACACATAAAATGCTCTGACGATAAATGCTTACCAAACTTCATCCCAATGGCCAGCTCCTCTGATCCCCACTGCCATTCAAAATCTCTTCTGGTAGTCCATGATGAGTGAACTCAGGACAGCAGCAGGACTTGGAGGACAAGATAGGCACCTACTCTGCAAAAGAAAGTAGAATTGTATATGTATGCAGAAAAATTAATAAGTTCCTCAAAATTTTCCAACTAATGAGAGATTGATCCAATATTTGAAACCATAATTATGTGACACCAAAGTCTGCATAAGTCTGAATGCATTTATTTTGGAATGCAACTGCACATAAGTGTGTTAATAAGGTCAATTGTACCCCACCATTCATAAATCCATTCTCTTTCCACAGAAACTGAGTATCTTTCTCAGAGAGAGAGAGACATTAGATACAGGGCTTTTCCTCTAAAATTTTAAAAATTTACTCTGGTATAACATGATGTAGTATAAAGATGTAAAACTTTTATTCTACAGAGGACCGCGTACAAATAAAAAATAATTTGAGGCTAGACATGCAACAAAAAGGAAGTCACTAATTCATGTGTTTGGAGAGGGAGAAAGAAAAGGAAGAGGTTTGATTCATTTGTTTCTTAAACTGAGAATATTGAACTTTGATGAGAATTGGAAGGGGGGATATTTGAGCAAGCTCAAATGAAGCTGACAATCTTTTATTTTTAAGTAGGTAGTCTTGAATCTCCAAGTGACTGAACCTTCCTAGCCAAGAGAAAACTCTCTTACCCTGTCTGAAGAGCCTACCCCCTTTGGGCTTGGGCAGAAGGATGATTTAATTGATTAAAAAAATGGTTCTTCCTGCTTTGTCGAAGATTATTTGACCATAGGGTTGATGGTCCATATCTGGGCTCTCTACTCTGTTCCATTGGTCTATGTGTCTGTTTTGATGCCAGTACCATGCTGTCTTGGTGATCACAGCTTTGTAGTAAAGCTTGAAGTCAGGTAATGAGATGCTACCAGTTTTATTTTTGTTTTTCAACATTTCTGGGGTCTCTTCTGATTCCATACAAATTTTAGGATTATTTGCTCCAGATCTTTGAAAAATACTGGTGGATTTTTTATGGGAATGGCATTAAAAGTATATATAGATTGCTCTAGGTAGTATAGACATTTTAACAATGTTTATTCTTCCAATCCAAGAACATGGAATGGTCTTCCATTTTTTATGTCTTCTTCAATTTCTTTCATGAGTGTTCTGTAGTTCCTCGAGTACAGATCCTTTACCTCTTTGGTTAGGTTTATTCCCAGGTATCTTATGGTTCTTGGTGCTATAGTAAATGGAACTGATTTTCTAATTTCCCTTTCTGTATTTTCATTGTTAGTGTATAAGAAAGCCACTGATTTCTGTACATTGACTTTGTATCCTGCCACGTTACTGAATTGATGTATGAGTACTAGTAGTTTGGGGGTGGAGTCTTTTGGGTTTTCCATATAAAGTATCATGTCATATGCGAAGAGAGAGAGTTTGACTTCTTCCTTGCCAATTTGGATACCTTTTATTTCTCTTTGTTTGATTGCTGTTGCTAGGACTTCTAATATGTTGAACAAGAGTGGTGAGAGTGGGCATCCTTGTCGTGTTCCTGATCTCAACAGGAAGGCTGTGAGCTTCTTCCCATTGAGGATGATGTTTGCTGTGGGTCTTTCATAGATAGATTTTATGAAGTTCAGGAATGTTCCTCCATCCCTGTACTTTGAAGCGTTTTAATCAGGAACGGATGCTGGATTTTGTCAAATGCTTTTTCTGCATCAATTGAGAGGACCATGTGGTTCTTCTCTCTTCTCTTATTGATTTGTTCTATCACATTGATTGACTTGCGAATGTTGAACCAGCCTTGTATACAGTGGAAAAAAGATAGTCTCTTCAATAAATGGTGCTGGGAAAATTGGACAGCTATATGTAGAAGAATGAAACTCGACCATTCTCTTACACTGTACACAAAGATAAACTCAAAATGGATAAAGGACCTCAATGTGAGACAGGAATTCATCAGAATCCTAGAGGAGAACATAGGCAGTAATCTCATCGATATCAGCCACAGCAACTTCTTTCAAGATATGTCTCCAAAGGCAAAGGAAACAAAAGCAAAATGAACTTTTGGGACTTCATCAAGATCAAAAGCTTCTGCACAGCAAAGGAGACAGTCAACAAAATAAAGAGGCAACCCATGGAATGGGAGAAGATATTTGCAAATGACAGTACAGACAAAAGGTTGATATCCAGGATCTATAAAGAACTTTTCAAACTCAACACATGCAAAACAGATAATCATATCAAAAAATGGGCAGCAGATATGAACAGACACTTCTCCAATGAAGACATACAAATGGCTATCAGACACATGAAAAAATGTTCCTCATCACTAGCCATCAGGGAGATTCAAATTAAAACCACATTGAGATACCACCTCACACCCGCTAGAATGGCCAAAACTAGCAAGACAGGAAACAACGTGTGTTGGAGAGGATGTGGAGAAAGGGGAACCCTCTTCCACTGTTGGTGGGAATGCAAGTTGGTGCAGCCACTTTGGAGAACAGTGTGGAGATTCCTCAAGAAGTTAAAAATAGAGCTTCCCTATGACCCTGCAATTGCACTACTGGGTATTTACCCCAAGGATACAGATATGGTGAAAAGAAGGGCCATCTGTACCCCAATGTTTATAGCAGCAATGGCCATGGTCGCCAAACTGTGGAAAGAACCAAGATGCCCTTCCACGGACGAATGGATAAGGAAGATGTGGTCCATATACTCTATGGAGTATTATGCCTCCATCAGAAAGGATGAATACCAGACTTTTGTAGCAACATGGATGGGACTGGAAGAGATTACGCTGAGTGAAATAAGCCAAGCAGAGAGAGTCAATTATCATATGGTTTCATTTATTTGTGGAGCATAACAAATAACACGGAGGACATGGGGAGATGGAGAGGAGAAGGGAGTTGAGGGATATTAGGGGGGAGATGAACCATGAGAGACTATGGACTCTGAAAAACAACCTGAGGGTTTTGAAGGGGCGGGGCGTGGGAGGTTGGGGGAGCCAGATGGTGGGTATTATGGAGGGCACGCATTGCATGGAGCATTGGTGTGGTGTAAAACTATGAACTGTTACGCTGAAAAGAAATTAAAAAAAAAATAAGTGAAAAAAAAAGGTTCTTTCCAGAATCACTTCTCTCCTCTCAGGCTGCACCATTGTCCTGAAACCAGATGAGTGCACTTTGATTCTTCTTTTGGGATCTTCCTTTTGAGAGTTCCTGAGGGAAATTTAGAGCCACGGATGTTTAGTCAAAACAATTTTCGAAGGCTTCTTGGAAAACTCTTAATAATGTTGATTATATGTGTTGAGATAATGTTGATTTATATGTGTCTTCAAATGCCTTAATAAGTAAGGGATGTTTTGTTTTATTTCCATTAAGATCATAATGTTTAAATTTTTTGCTACCATTTTTATTATATCAATGGTTAAAGATATTTTTGTTTTACTTGAGATTCAACACTTTTAAAAAAGATTAACTTACTTATTTTAGAGAGAGAGAGAGAGAGTGAGAGAGTGCAAGAGGGAGGGGCAGAGGGAGAGGGAGAGAGAAACTGAAGCCAGACGTGGGGGCTCAATCTTACGACACTGAGATCATGACCCTGAGCCGAAACCAAGAACTGGACGCTCAGACAACTTTGGCACCTTGACACCCTTAGGATTCAACACTCTCCTAATGATTCATTTTGAGTTTGAGTCTTACCTAGCAATTCCAAGAGAGTGTTTAACTATTTTCCAGAAGTACAGCATCATACCATTCGTGAATACTGTTCATAGTAATACTAAGCTCAAAATAATAAAAAATGACAGTGATAGCCATGACTGTTTATAAAAAAATTATTGTGCCAAGATTTGCTAGACATGGAAGTCTCTTAAAAACTGTATCCAAGTTAGTTGGCATTTTAATTAAAACATACAGTAGTTAGTTGGTGTTTAATGGAAGCATATATTTAGCTGGACTCAATAATAATATGGATTACCATGCATTTCTAATAAGCTGGTAACAGAATACAGCTGGAAGTGTTTCTTCCAAGACACATTGGAAATTTAAAAATCAGAACAATAATTCATCCCATTTGTATAGTTTTTACATAATGGTTTTCATGTAGGTTTCACATATGATCCAAACACAGTCACACAAGGGTGGTATTCTCGGCTGAATCTCACAGATGAAGGAGGAGGTAATGTGAAATCAGTAGAGGTGTGCAAGACCACACAGATGAAAATAGGCAGGATTCAGACCCATGTCATATGTTAACACTACCATTTTAAAATTCTTTTAACCTGTGTAATTCTCCTGGACTGTTCTTTTGTTGTTATGATGCCTCTTTTTATTTTTTTAAAAAGATTTTACTTATTTATTTAACAGAGAGAGAAATCACAAGTAGGAAGAGAGACAGGCGGGGAGGGGGGGGAAGCAGGCTCCCTGCTGAGCAAAAAGCCCAATGTGAGGCTCAATCCCAGGACCCTGAGATCATGACCTGAGCCAAAGGCAGAGGCTTAACCCACTGAGCTACCCAGGTGCCCCATAAGCCTCTTTTTAAGAACTTAAAAATCTGATTAGTTTAAAATGGTACCTTAAAAGTGAACTTGTGACTTACCTATTCTCAGTTACATCACTCTTATCTAAATACAGTTGTTTATTAGTGTTATTAATGTAATTCACCATTTTCAATATGCTTAGTAAGTTGTCCATCTGCCTGGTCTGGTTTCTTTCCCAGAATTGAACTTCGTGATACTACTGAGTTAAGGTAGTTGAGGGGGCACATGGGATAGTGCTTAGAGCATGGTGCGTATATATTGTGTTTGAGGATAATCAATTACTATTGCAGTGCTAGGTTCTTACATGGATTTTAGTCTCCAGACGTAACCTCTTAAGACTGAGTTTAGGCATACTTCCACTAGATGACAGCAACATTCCACAGGAGGGTCTAAAGTAGCAGTCCTCTGTGCAGATAATGATTTGTTAATATAATTTATAGTTACCGGTGGAATTTTGATCGGAATGGCATTAAAAGTATAGATTGCTCTAGGCAGTATAGACATTTTAACAATATTTATTCTTCCGATCCAAGAGCATGGAATGGTCTTCCATCTTTTTGTGTCTAAGTTATAATCATGCTGTTTGGGTTCTTAGAGGTCTTTCACTTTAGTTTGTGTGTGTGTGTGTGTGTGTTAGAGTAAAAAACTGAGGACCAGAGAGGTCAAGGACCTAAATTTCTCACAGCACAATGGGAATTGGAACTCAGGTTGTGTCACCTCCAGTCTTTCCTTTCCTGTGTCTATGACCTTTAAAACCTCTACATGTACTATTGTCTTGTATCTTATCTTTGTTTGGAATGCCTGGTGAAAAGTCTTTGGATCTGTAAACAGTTGACATTTATACTCCTCACTAGGAGAAGCAATACAAACTGAAATAATTTTTCAAACTCCATTTGACAATCAAGATTGAGTTTTATTGCCAAGCACCTCTGGATTTTTCTCAGGGCTTTCTTTAAAACAATTAACCTCACTAAAATAGCTACACTAAAATATTAAATAAGCATGAAAGCAAATCGTATTTTAGGAGAAGCTGTCAGCAAACAAACATTAAGATGCATAGAATCCTAGTAAGATAAATTTTGAGTTGACCTTAATTGCCTCCTAAACATTTGTAATTCTATATGAAGTTTATTTTCTTTTATGAGCTATTTGCCTTCTTACTTTCTGATGTTCACGTTAACTTTCCGCTTTAAATTCTTAAATTTAGGGGTGCCTGGGTGGGTCAGTCGTTAAGTATCTGCCTTCAGCTCAGGTCATGGTCCTGGGGTCCTGGGATTGAGCCCTGCATCAGGCTACCTGCTCAGCGGGAAGCCTGCTTCTCCCTCTCCCACTCCTCCTGCTTGTGTTCCCTCTGTCAAATAAATAAATAAAATCTTAAAAAGAAATCTTAAATTTAATCATACATGAAATCTGATGTTTTAAAGTAGGGGTAATGAGAGTTTATGGTTATATTCAAATGAATTTAATAATAAGGCAAATTTCTTCCTTGTTCTTAAATTTCTTAAATTAATTTTAAAATTTTTTCTAAATATATAATGTATTTTTATACCTAGGGGTACAGGTCTGTGAATCACCAGGTTTACACAGTTCACAGCACTCACCATAGCACATACCCTCCCCAATGTCCATAACCCCATCCCCCTCTCCCAACCCCCCTCCCCCCAGGAACCCTCAGTTTGTTTTGTGAGATTAAGAGTCACTTATGGTTTGTCTTCCTCCCGATCCCATCTTGTTTCATTTATTCTTTTCCTACCCCCCCCAACCCCCCCCATATTGCATCTCCACTTCCTCATATCAGGGAGATCATATGATAGTTGTCTTTCTCTGATTGATTTATTTTGCTAAGCATAATACCCTCTAGTTCCACCCACGTCATCGGAAATGGCAAGATTTCATTTCTTTTGATGGCTGCATAATATTACATTGTATATATATGCCACATCTTCTTTATCCACTCATCTGTTGATGGACATCTAAGTTCTTTCCATAATATGGCTATTGTGGACATTGCTGCTACAAACATTCGGGTGCACGTGCCCCTTCGGATCACTACATTTGTATCTTTAGGGTAAATACCCAGTAGAAAAGCAGGAAAAAATATACAGTGGAAAGAAGACAGTCTCTTCAATAAACGGTGCTGGGAAAATTGGACAGCTATATGTAGAAGAATGAAACTAACCATTCTCTTACACCGTACACAAAGATAAACTTGAAATGGATAAAAGACCTCAACGTGAGATAGGAATCCATCAGAATCCTAGAGGAGAACATAGGCAGTAATCTCTTTGATATCAGCCACAGCAATTTCTTTCAAGATATGTCTCCAAAGACAAAGGAAACAAAAGCGAAAATGAACTTTTGGGATTTCATCAAGATCAAAAGCTTCTGCACAGCAAGGGAAACAGCCAACAAAACAAAGAGGCAACCCACGGAATTGAGTCTATTTTCATGTATGGTGTAAGGAAATGGTCCAATTTCATTTTTCTGCATGTGGCTGTCCAATTTTCCCAACACCATTTGTTGAAGAGGCTGTCTTTTTTCCATTACATTCTTTCCTGCTTTGTCAAAGATTAGTTGACCATAGAGTTGAATGTGTATTTTTGGGCTCTCTATTCTGTTCCATCGATCTATGTGTCTGTTTTTGTGCCAGTACCATACTTCTTGATGATGACAGCTTTGTAATAGATCTTGAAGTCTGGAATTGTGAGCCACCAACTTTGGCTTTCTTTTTCAATATTCCTTTGGCTATTCGAGGTCTTTTCTGGTTCCATATAAATTTTAGGATTATTTGTTCAATTTCTTTGAAAAAAAATGGGTGGGATTTTGATAGGGATTGCATTAAATGTGTAGATTGCTTTAGGTAGCATAGACATTTTCACAATATTTGTTCTTCCAATCCAGGAGCATGGAACATTTTTCCATTTCTTTGTGTCTTCCTCAATTTCTTTCATTGGTACTTTATAGTTTTCTGAGTATAGATTCTTTGTTTCTTTGGTTAGGTTTA
>PISX010037338.1:0-11146 GCA_004024625.1 Mellivora capensis
GCATCCATATTCATCAGTGATATTGGTCTGAAATTCTCCTTTTTGGTGGGGTCTTTGCCTGGTTTGGGGATCAGGGTCATGCTGGCTTCATAAAAAGAGTCTGGAAGTTTTCCTTCTGCTTCAATTTTTTGAAACAGCTTCAGGAGAATAGGTGTTATTTCTTCTTTGAAAGTTTGGTAGAATTCCCCAGGGAATCCGTCAGGTCATGGGCTCTTATTTTTTGGGAGGTTTTTGATCACTGCTTCAATCTCGTTACTAGATATCGGTCTATTCAGGTTGTCAATTTCTTCCTGGTTGAATTTTGGGAGTTTATAGTTTTCCAGGAATCCATCCATTTCATCTAGGTTGTTTATCTTATTCACATATAACTGCTCATAATAACTTCTGATGATTGTTTCTACTTCCTTGGTGTTAGTTGTGATCTCTCCCTTTTCATTCATAATTTTATTAATTTGAGCTTTCTCTCTTTTCTTTTGGATTAGTGTGGCCAATGGTTTATTGATCTTATTGATTCTTTCAAAAAACCAGCTTCTAGTTTCATTGATACATTCTACTGTTTCTACTTCATTGAGTTTCTACCTCAGTGATCTTTGCTCTAGTCTTGATTATTTCCCTTTTTTTGTGTGGAGTTGGTTTGATTTGTTGTTGATTCTCCAGTTCTTTAAGGTGTAGAGACAGCTGTTGTATTCTGGATTTTTCAATTTTTTTGAGGGAGGCTTGGATGGCTATGTATTTCCCCCTTAGGACCGCCTTTGCTGTATCCCATAGGTTTTGGACCAAAGTGTCTTCATTCTCATTGGATTCCATGAATTGTTTAAGTTCTTCTTTGATCTCCTGGTTGATCCAAGCATTCTTAAGCAATGTGGTCTTTAGCTTCCAGGTGTTTGAGTTCTTTCTAAACTTTTCCTTGTGATTGAGCTCCAGTTTCAAAGCATTGTGATCTGAGTATATGCAGGGAATAATCTCAGTCTTTTGGTACCGGTCAAGTCCTGTTTTGTGACCCATTATGTGGTCTATTCTGGAGATGTTTCCATGTGCACTTGAGAAGAATGAGTATTCTGTTGTTTTAGGGTGGAATGTTCTGTATATATCTATGAGGTCCATCTGGTCCAATGTGTCATTCAATGCTCTTGTTTTTTTATTGATTTTATTCTTGGATGATCTGTCTATTACTGAGAGAGGCATGTTGAGATCTCCTACCATCAATGTATTCATATTGATATGACTCTTTATCTTGATTACAAGTTTTCTTATGTAATTGGCTGCTCCCACACTGGAGGCATAAATATTTACAATTGTTAGACCTTCTTGGTGGATAGTCCCTTTAAGAATTATGTATTGTCCTTCTGTATCTCTGACTACAGTCTTTAGTTTAAAATCTAACTGATCTGATATGAGAATCACTACCCCGGCCATCTTTTGAGGCCCACTGGCATGAAAGACGCTTCTCCATCCCTTCACTTTCAGTCTGGGTGTATCCTTAGGTTCAAAATGGGTCTCTTGTAGACAACATATGGATGGGTCCTGTCGTTTTATCCAATCTGCAACCCTGTGTCATTTTATGGGCACATTTAGGCCATTCACATTGAGAGTGATTATTGACAGATGTTTTTATTGACATCGTGTTACCTTTGAAGTCTTTCTTTCTGTAGATTGTCTCTATATTTCTGTTCAATGATATTCTTAGGGTTTTTCCTCTTTTATAGAACCCCCCCTTAATATTTCCTGTAGTGTCAGCTTGGTGGTCGCATACTCTTTTAAGCCTTGCTGGTCTTGGAAACTCTTTATTTCTCCATCCATTTTGAATGTCAGTCTCGCTGGATAAAGTATTCTTGGCTGCATGTTCTTCTCATTTAGTGCCCTGAACATATCTTGCCAGCCCTTTCTGTCTTGCCAGGTTGCTGTGGACAGGTCTGACGTTATTCTGATGGGCTTTCCTCTGTACGTAAGGAGCTTCTTTGTCCTAGCTGCCTTCAAGAGGGCCTGCTTACAATTATAATTCTTCATTCTTACTATTAGGTGTCTCAAGGACTTTTGAGAATCCATAATCTTGGGGGGAGACCGTTCTGCCTCTAGTACATGAACGTTGGTTCCATTCACGAGATTGGGAAAATTTTCATGGAGAACTTGTTCCACTATATCTTCTAGACTTCTTTCTTTCTCCTCCCCTTTAGGGATTCCAATAATTCTGATGTTGGAACATTTCATGGCATCATTTGTTTCCCTAATTCTGTTTTCGTGGTCATCCGTGGTTTTTTCCAACCTAGCTATTGCCTGGATAATTGTTAGCCTGAATTCCCTTTCTGACATATTGTCTATATCAATAGCCATTAGCTCTGTTGCAGAAGGCCCATCCTCTGAATTTTTCTTCTGTTAGGCATTCCTCCTCCTAGTCATTTTGGTGAGAGATGGATGAACAGATGTAGCTGGATGTATCTACCGTGGTGCAGTCAAGGTGCACCCTGGAATGCTTCTGAGCAGTCAGGAGTCCCCACCCAAATGAGAGAAAAAAGAAAAGCAAATGAAAAAAAAAAAAAAAAGAGAGAGAGAGAGACAGGAAAAAAAGGGAAGATAAAAGAGAAGGCTCAGCCCAAATGGGCCCCAAAGTAAGATTTATGAAGTATACAAACAAAAACAGACAAACAAAAAGACCGATAAAAGTATATGACAAGAGGAGAAAAAGAATATATATATATACATATATATATATGCAAAAAAAAATAAAAGAACCTCATCAAAAAGAACCCCAAATATAAGATTTATATACTATCAGGACAAAGACAAATTCACAGAAACACTGGCGGGAGATAAAGATGGGAGAGTGGTTATAAATTCTCAGTGTGGGCGAGGAAGGTTATTTTGATTCTTCCTGGATGTATCTTGATATCTTTGTTAAAGGACTCAACTTCCTAAGATAAAGGCGGATTAAAAATTGGTTTACCTATAGGGGTTGCATTGATTGGGGAAATGGGATTACCTTGAAGATTAAGTCTATATGAATATTAACAAATAAAAATACAAAAAAGAATAAACTAAACTAAACTAAGCTAAAATTTAAAAAATAAATAAAAAATAGAAAAGCAAAAGAAAAACGGGTATATGTATGAAAAAGTTCAGGTTAAAAGGTTATGATGGAATTTGATGTACTGGACATCTCACTGTGATGGTAAATAGGCTAAAAAATTGTCTATATAAAAAAAAAAATGAACCAGGATAGTGGGAAAGAATTAAAAGTAAAAGTTGTATCTATGATGTAATGGTGGTTGTTTTCTTATCGTCTTTTTTTTTCTTTTTTTTTCCTCGTTGGTTTTCTGGGGGAGGGGCCTGTCATGTGGGTTTTCAGGCAATGTTTCGTGAGTTAAGTCCTCCCGCCCCCCTCAAGGGGGTGGGCTCTAAGGAAACTGGTTCTTTAGGCTTTTGTTCTCTGGAGGTTTTTATGTTTTGTTTTTGTTTTTGTTTTTTGTTTTTTCCCCCTCTTGCCTTGACAGCTTTTGATGGTTTTGGAGGTTTGGAGGAAAGCAAACTGCACCCAGACCTCCCTCTCAGAGAGAAGCCTCAGTCTGTTCCCCTCTGGGTGCTGCAGAGGACATAAATTCCCTTTGGCCGCTGGCAGAGCATGTTCCGATTTGCGGTCCCTGGGGACACAGGAACTCCTGCTTGTACCCAAAACCATGACAGTGGCAGCTCTCTGGGCAGGTCCGGACTGCCAGAGAGGTTCCAAGCAGCAATCGCACGCTGAGATTTTCCAGCTGGCCTGGGCTGGGAGTGCCTGGTCTTTCCCGGTCCGAGAGCGCCAGGCTGGCGCCTGCACGCACCTCTCTCAGGGGAGGGTGTGGGGCACGCGCATCTCAGGCTCTGATTGTATGGCACGGCGCTCACGTGGAATAGTGCAAAAAGGCTGTGTTTCTGACAGATGGTGAGGCTCCCAGTCCCTCACGGGACCCCACGTGCTCTCAGGTGTGCTGGCGGCTCAGGGACCAAGACCTGGTTTCCCGGTTGCACTCTCTCTGGCCCAGCGCCAGGGGTGGTTGTCATGTGTCCAGGGACTTAAGCCCCTGTCCCTAACCACCCCGATTCCCTCAATTTCCCCCCATAATCCTTTGCTCTTTTTGAGTGTTTTCAACCAGACTCCAAGTTAATGCTGGTCCCCAGAAGCAAAGCACTCTCGTATTGGGGTATTACTTTCCAGTGGGTCGCCTCTGGGGGCTCCCTCCCCCTTTTGTTTATCTTCTGATATCAGTCCGATGTTCCCACTCTGCTTTACCTGCCCACTGGCGTCTTCTGCTTCTGTAGAGATCCAGACATGTATAATTCTGATCTCAGGCTGATTTCATGGGTGATTGGAGTTCTTTGGTCGGTAATCGGCTATTTTAGGGTACAGGTTGAAACGGTGCCTTCTCCTACTTCCCCGCTATCTTGTCTCCCCTCTCAGCATATTTATGTTTTCTGAGTTATAAGTTTTTAATGAAATTTGGAATGCCATCAATTATCACATTAAGTTCTTATAAGAATCTCATGACATTAATAATATTAATCCCATTTCAGAGTTGAGAAAACTGAGGTTCAGAAAAGTCATGTAATACAGCTAATGTGACAGAACTTATAAATGATAGAAACAGTATTTCAACTCAGGCCCATCTGTTGTCAAGTAAGTGGAATCCTTAGAAGTCTCTGCTTTTTGGTTTTAAGCACAAAAATCACACACTCCCACACTTAACTTTCCTAAAGAAACTTCTTGGTTAGTATGCATTCACAGACTTTCAATTAAACACTTGAAACACATTTTTGACAATTTTTTTTTGTATTTTGCATTATAAAAATAATAGTTTTTCAATTATTTAAATAGAAATAGAATATGTCATTTTAAACCATTCCTTACCTAAGTTTCAGATATATGACTTTTCCACTGCAAAGTTGAGAAAGACATTAAGCAACTTTCCATGGTCATTAGATAATACTGGATGGGTGGATGGATGAAAGAAAATGCATAATTATTCATAGTGCCTGGAAAATCATCATAAATGCATGCTACTTAATAAAATGTAGGATGACGTTTCTAATACACTACAAATAATTAAAGCAATTTTTGATCCCAGACACTTTAGCTTTTTGTTCTACTTTCCACAGTTCTGACTACAAAACTAGGAATCCAATTTCCAGTTGATAATAAAACTGACTTGAGTTTGTTTTTCAAATAAAGATATTTTTTGAAAACATGCATGTCTCTTCAAATCATATTCTTATTTTTTTTTCATATTCTTATTTTTTTAATGTCTGGGAAAAAACCACAAGTACTTCTTTGGAAACAGAATAAGCCATCCTATGTAAGAGAGATCTCAACAATATTGTCCTTTCATTATCATCAGCTAATTTGTCTACTGAATTTGTCTATCTTCATCACTCAGCACTTTTGAATGATGTGGAAAAAATCAAGTGGGAAATGTATACCATATATCTGATTTTGCTAATTACCTAATAATGTCTTTTCTTCCATGGAATAATTATTTTGGAAAGACATCATCATCATTTATAAATTTGACACAGATATCTGAGCAGAGTGTAAAATCATATTTTACTTTTCCTTACGCATATAAATACTCCTTACATATTAAAATCTAACTCCACAATGCTTTAACAAATCCAACGAGAGCTACCTTGAATATATCATTTCACACTTTCTGCACCACTACTAACTTAGACCAATCCACCATCATCTCTTACTGTGACTACTGAACCATCTTCCTAACTGGTCCTCCCACCTTTCCCCTTGCCCAAATGCAGGTGTTTCTCCACATAGCAGAGTATTTCTTTGAAAACACGTCTTATCATTTCCTCTTCTTAGATCCATACCTCTAATTAATTCCTACCTCACTCTAAATGAAATCCAGAGTTTTTGTTATCAGTTACAAGCTTCAATGTGCCCAGGACCCTGCCTACTATCTCTTATTTTGTGTCCTACTACTATCAAAGATAAACACAACCAGACATTATTTCAAGTGGTGAAAACAGAAATTATTTAGTTTTCTATCAAAAATAGGCAAAGAGCTAAGCCCCATTCTAATCTGTGCAGAGGTAATCGACATTTTAAAGGGAAAATGAGGGAGTAGAGAGGAGGAATTGAGTAGGGTCAGGGCATAAAAGTTACAAAAAGTGGGAAGGAGGGTACATGTGAAACCCATATAGGTTTGCTTACTGGCACATATCAGAGGCAAGTTCCTATCCTGCCACCTAATATCAGGTCTTGTCTAGGACAAACAGTAAATTATTTGGGGAGCCTTGAGTTTTCTTAAGAGAGGCATTGTAAGTTAGGCTGGGATTATCCTAGAGATGTGTCTTTAAACTGCTAAAGACTATGTCAGTGTCTGTTCAAGTCTTAATGGGCTAAAGTTGAGGCCTGCTAGGGAAGATGGCTCAGAGGAGCCTGGTTGGAGTTTGCTCAAGGAGAGAATCTTTGCCACAACACTATCTTCTTTCATCCCCCATTGGACTCCTCCTATTCCCAAAACATGCCAGTCATGTAAGATGATTCAAAAGCAGAATTTCTGGGAGGAGGGGCAGGACAGCAGAGAAGTTGGACCCCCTGTTTCAACTGATCCCCTAAAATGAGCTAATTATCTACCAGAACACTCTAAACACCCATGCAATCAGCCTGAGATGTAGGATTATACACTTCTAGATCTCCACGGGGGCAGAAGACACCAGTGGAGAAGTAAAGCAAAGTAGGAACGCTCAGAGTGATATTGGAGGATAAATAAAAGAGGAAGAGAGCCACCAGA
This sequence comes from Mellivora capensis, assembly GCA_004024625.1. Taxonomy (NCBI): domain Eukaryota; kingdom Metazoa; phylum Chordata; class Mammalia; order Carnivora; family Mustelidae; genus Mellivora; species Mellivora capensis. Next base: position 6,777 of record PISX010037338.1, read on the forward strand.
AATGGCCCATTGGAAAGTAATACCCCAATGTAAAAGTGCCCTGTGCTTGGAGACCAGCATTAACTTGGAGTCTGGTTAAAAGCACTCAAAAGAAACAAAAGATCTTATGGGGCAACTGGTGGAACCGGGTGGTCATGGGCATGAGACAAGGCCCACAGACCCAGGATGGCCACCGCTGGTGACCGCCCATGCCAGAAAGAGTGCAGTGGAGCCTCCAGTACCTGGCCCCTGAGCCCCTAGGGTTGTGCTGCTTGCAGCACTGCTCGACTGGGCGCACTCCCACGTCCTCTCGAGGTACTCTGGTGATGGCACCAGCTTGCATGCCCCAGAACTATAGCCTTTTGCATTCTGTGAGCACTGTGCAAACGGGGTCTGACCCACTCCCCTCTTGTGTCTGAGAAAGCTCTGTGTGGGCACTGGCCTGTAGTCTCTAGGGCAAGCAAGGGTCTGGACACTCCCAATCCAGGCCTGAAGGAACTCAGTGCAACCTCTGATCCAGATCCCACGGTGGCAACCTGTGCAGCCCTGAGTTCTGGACCCCAGACAGCAGTCCTGGCAAAGGCAGCTACTGGAATAGGGCTCCCTTGACCAATATCACTTGCGGTTTTAGTTGCACGGAGGTCTGGAGACAAGCGGGTGCTTCAGGCCACCCGGAGACAGTGGCTGGGGATGTGCGCTACCTGTGGGAGGTTACCTGGTTCAGCAGAGTTTGCAAAGGAGGAGTCTGTGTGTTCCGGACCACCCAGAGGGGAGCAAACTGAGGTTTCTCTCTGAGATGGAGTTCTGGGTGCAGTTTGCTTTCCATTAAACCTCCAAAAAGCCGCAAAAAGCTGCCAAAGAACAAAAACCTCCAGTGAAAAAAAAAAAGCCTAAAAAAATGGTTTCCATAGAGCCCAGCCCCTTGATTGGAAGCAGGAGGATTCAACCGAAGCAAGACTGACTGAAAAACAACATGGCTGTCCCCTCCCCCAGAAAGCCAGCCAAAAGAACAAGAGGACAAACACCACAGGGTCCCCATAAAACTGTAAAGCCCCAATATCAGGGGAAAACAATATATTAGGTTCCCGATATTGCCCTAAAACCTGTATATTTCACAGATAAAACTTTTATTTTTAATTCTTTCTGACTATTCTTGTACTTTTTAAAATTTTTTTAACCTACTTACTGTTACAAGTAGAGATTTAATATAACATATTCCATAATAACCTTTGAACTTGAACTTTTTTCATACATATACCTGTGTTTTTCTTTTGCCTTTCTATTTTTTCAATATACATATAGATATAAGCTTCAGGGTAATTCTTTTTCCCTAATCAATACTATCCCTGTGTGTAAACCAGTTTTAATCTCTCTTTGTCTCTGGAAAGTTGAGTCCTTTAACAAAGATATCAAGATCAGGAAAATGATTCTTGATATTTGATTATCAGTAATAATCAAAATAACCTTCCATGCCTACATCAAGAATTTATAACCACCTTCCCATCCTTTTCCTCTGTCAGTGTTTCTGCGCATTTGTTTTTGTTATGGTATTATATAAATCTTATCTTTGGGGTTCATTTTTGCTGGCTTATTTTTTTTTCTTGTCATTTACTTTTGTTGGTCTTTTTGTTAGTCCGTTTTTGTTTTTATACCTTATAAATCTTACCTTTGGGACCCATTCTGGCTGGGTCTTCTCTTTTTTCTCTCTTTCTCTTTCTCTCTTTCTCTTTTTTCTTTTTTCTTTCTTTATGGTGGTGACTTCTGATTGCTCAGAAGCATTCCACAGTGCACCTGGCCTGGATCATGGTTCTTATATTCAGCTATACTTTCCCTCAACCACCTCTCACCAAAATGACTAGGAGGAGGAACACCGAACAGAGGAAAAATTAAGAGACTGTGTCCTCTCCATCAGAACTCTTGGATATTGACATAAACAGTGTGTTGGAAAAGGAATTCAGGGTAACAATTATCCAGGCAATGGCTAAGTTGGAGAAAACCATAAGTGACAACATAGATTCTCTAAGAGCAGAAGTGAAAGCCACTCAGGAAGAAGTTAAAATTGTTATCAATGAGATCCAATCTAATCTAAATACTCTAGGGTAACTGAAGCAGAAGATAGAATTAGTGATCTGGAGGACAAACTGATAGAGAAAAAGGATCAGGAGGGGGCATGGAAGAAACACCTTAGAAGCCATGAAAACAGAATTAGGGGGAAAAAATGCTGCCATGAAACATTTCAGCATCAGAATTATTGGGATACCTGAGAGGGTAGAAAAAGAGAGAAGACCAGAAGATTTAGTTGAAGGTATTCTGGATGAACATTTTCCCAGTCCAAGGAATGGAACCAGCGATTGTATCCTAGAGGCAGAAAGATCACCCCCCAAGATCAATTAATCTAGAAATACCTCAAGACACTTGATTGTGAGACTGAAAAATCATAGTTTTAGACAAGAGCTTCTGAGGGCAGCTAGGGGGAAGAGATTCCTTATGTACAGTGGAAGGCCCATCAGAATAATGTCAGACCTGTCCACAGAAACCTGGCAAGCCAGAAAGGGCTGCCAAGACATATTCATGGCACTAAATGAGAAGAACATGCAGCCAAAATTACTTTATCCAACAAGGTTGACATACAAAATGGATGGAGAGATAAAGAACTTCCAAGAACGTCAAGGTTTAGACATGAACAGCCTAAGCTCTCCCATAAAATGGCACAGGGTTGCAGATTGGATAAAACGACAGGACCCATCCATATGTTGTCTACAAGAGACCCATTTTGAACCTATGGATACATCCAGAATGAAAGTGAAGGGATAGAGAAGCATCTCTCATGTCAATGGGCCTCAAAAGAAAGGTGGGGTAGTGATTCTCATATAAGATAAATTAGATTTTAAACTAAAGACTGTAGTCAGAGATACAGAGGACACTACATAATTCTTAAAGGGTCTCTCCACCAAGGTGACCTAACAATTGTAAATATTTATGCCCCCAATACAGAAGCAGCCAACTACAGAAGACAACTGTTAAGATAAACAGCTGTATTGAAATGAATACATTAGTAGTAGGGGATCTCAACACACCACTCTCAGTAATAGACAGACCATCCAAGCAGAAAATCCATAAAGAAACAAGAGCAGTGAATGACACATTGGACCAGATGGACCTCATAGATGTATACAGAACATTCTACTCTAAAAGAGCAGAATACTCATTCTCCTCAAAAACATGGAACTTTCCCCAGAATAAACACATACTGGGTCACAAGTCAGGCCTCAGCTGATACCAAAAGATTGAGATTATTCCCTGCATATTCTCAGACCTCAATGCTTTGAAACTGGAACTCAACCGCAAGAAAAAGTATGGAAGGAATTCAAACACTTGGAAGCTAAAGACCTGCTTAAGAATGTTTGGATCAACAGGAAAGCAAAGAAAAACTTAACCAATTCATGGAAACCAATGAGAATGGAGACACATTGGTCCAAAACCTATGGATATGGCAAAGGCGATCTTAAGGGGGAAATACAAAGCCATCCAAGCCTCCCTCAAAAAAATTGAAAAACCCAGACTACACCAGCTCTCTTTAGACCTCAATGAACTGAAGAATCAACAACAAATTAAGCCAACATCACATACAAGAAGGGACATACAAAGGCGGTCCTAAGGGGGAAATACATAGCCATCCAAGCCTCCCTCATAAAAACTAAAAAATCCAGAATACAACAGCTGTCTCTAGACCTTAGAGAACTGGAGAATCAACAACAAATCAAACCAACTCCACACATAAGAAGGGACATAATCAAGACTAGAGCAGAGATCAATGAGGTAGAAACTAGAGATACAGTAGAATGTATCAATGAAACTAGAAGCTGGTTTTTTGAAAGAATCAATAAGATCAATAAACCATTGGCCACACTAATCCAAAAGAAAAGAGAGAAAGCTCAAATTAATAAAATTATGAATGAAAAGGGAGAGATCACAACTAACACCAAGGAAGTAGAAACAATCATCAGAAGTTATTATGAACAGTTATATGTGAATAAGATAAACAACCTAGATGAAATGGATGGATTCCTGGAAAACTATAAACTCCCAAAATTCAACCAGAAAGAAATTGACAACCTGAATAGACCGATATCTAGTAACGAGATTGAAGCAGTGATCAAAAACCTCCCAAAAAATAAGAGCCCATGACCTGACGGATTCCCTGGGGAATTCTACCAAACTTTCAAAGAAGAAATAACACCTATTCTCCTGAAGCTGTTTCAAAAAATTGAAGCAGAAGGAAAACTTCCAGACTCTTTTTATGAAGCCAGCATGACCCTGATCCCCAAACCAGGCAAAGACCCCACCAAAAAGGAGAATTTCAGACCAATATCACTGATGAATATGGATGC
>PISX010037339.1:0-11264 GCA_004024625.1 Mellivora capensis
GGATATCCACGGAGCTGACTCGATAATTACCCCACGTTTCTCCTCCCTTCCCTCACCACTGATATAACAAGGAATCCCACTCATCCTCTTAGACTGCCTCAGTTTTCTTTTATATTCTACCAATCACCTCATAATTCCTCCTGAAACAATCACATATATTTCTGTGTTCAGTGTCTGCTTATTTCCCTCAAAAAGTATTATGCGTACTGTTATATTCCCTGCGCCTAGAAGTGTCTGATTCACTGTGGCAGCTCAATAAATATGTTCTAGTGAGTGAATGAATCTTAATGGATATTTCTGAACGTTCATGCTAACGATGGTGATTAAGAACCCTTTAAAATTACCCACATTACAGGGATGCCTGGGTGGCTCAGTTGGTTGGGCGGCTGCCTTCAGCTCAGGTCATGATCCCAGCGTCCTGGGATCGAGTCCCACATCGGGCTCCTTGCTCAGCGGGGAGCCTGCTTCTCCCTCTGCCTCTGCCTGCCACTCTGTCTGCCTGTGCTTGCTCTCTTGCTCTCTCTCTCTCTGACAAATAAATAAATAAAATCTTAAAAAAAAAAATTACCCACATTACAGGAGTGCCTGGATGGCCCAATGGGTTTAGCCTCTAACTCTTGGTTTTGGCTCAGGTCGCAATCTCTGGTGTGGTGAGCTTGGGCTCCACCCATTGTGTGGAGCCTGAGACTATGTCTCTCCCTCCCCTGACTTGACACTCTCTCTCTCTCTCTCTCTCTCTAAAATAAACAAATAAATCTTCTTAAAAAAATTCTCCACATTATGTGGAGAAAGTTTTGTTAAACTGAGGCAGTAGGTTGAGATGGCCATGTGGTAGTTTAGGGAAGGTGCACTGGGCAATTCACACTTTCAGGAAAACAGATCTCATTCAGAAATGGCCCTGCTTACTACTCGTTTGAGTTGAAAAATTAATTTGCCAATTTCTTCATATTTTTTATATCCCCATTTTTTCCAGACTTCATATGATATGGAACAATAAGAGTTTTGTTATTCAGACCAGTGATAAAACTGTCTCCTCCTTAAAACAAGAGAGGTTGAATGGATCACCCACTGAAAGTTAAGCATTACTATTCATTCACGAAAATGCAGTAATAAACTCACGTTTCCCATCTACAAAGTTGAGTGCAGTGTAACTTGGCCTACTTCAAAACAAACAATTTGTAAATTACAAACATGTTAAACAGTTCATTTCAATGAAGTTATTTTGTCATAGTCTCATGAAAATACAATTATATAAATACACATTTACACCCTTTTTTTTTTTTTTTTTGGCCATTGAGTCTGTGTGGGCAGCAGACATCTCTTCCATCCTATTTTTCTATTGTCTGAGTTTCTTACTTTGGTTTGGTTTTTATAGCAAATATTACATTGTTTTAAGTCTGTTCTAGCTTGCCTTAAGGGAGCATTCTTCACTGAACAAACAGAAAATTCAGAGGACAATTATCAATATGCTCAATGTCCTTTTGCTTTTAGGAGGACACTTTCTTCTCATCCTTTGCCCTACACTTCCTTGAGTCCTTGCACTTGGTGAGTCCTTACCATGAAACTGATTTCCTGCCACAGCCCCTGATGTTGACTATCTTTCTTGACAGTTCCCTTTATCAAATGAGATAAGGTATCTCTCCAGAGATTAGAATCTCTTCTCTCTCTGTACTCCTCTTCCAATCACAAAGGTAATTCACAGTCTGCCCCAGAAAGACAAAAAAGTGACAATCTCTTCTCATCTTCTTTTCTGCATTGCCAATATCTTTATCAAGTCTACCACGGTTGAAAGAACACATGGTTGAATAAATGAGTAAATAAATAAATTCTCCAGAAAAGCTCTCAATCAATGGAGAAATTTATTGAACACGAGGTTTCATGGTTACTTTAGATCACACCACTGGGAGCATTTAACTGAATAGTCTGTATGTTAGCTTTGCCCATGACAACTATAATACTTAAGACTAGATTATTATAATGTTTCAAAACTTGTCAACACAGAAATACCTTTTTTAATAGATTTCTTTTCAGGTGACAGATTCCTTCCTTCCCCTTTCCAATTTATTATGCAAAAATACTAAGCCATCTTATTAACATTTAATTTTTCCTCATTTGGGGGTAATAATGTAAGGCAGAAAAGCCATATCATTCATCTGTAGAAATAGTTTAGTGGGATAGGAATCCAAAAGGAAGAAAATAGTTAGAGAACCAATTTGAAATATTACAAAGTATTAATGGTATTTGTTTGTTTTGTGCAGTGCTAAATCTAGGAACATGGCATAATGATGAAGAGTATGAGCTCTACCATAGACTTCTTTCTGTATTCCAAGTTAGAATTCTCACTCCGCTACTAACTACGGGTATGAATCTGAGCAAGTTATTTCACTTCAGCTCCTTCACCTATCATTGTGTTTACAACCAAATGGTTTATTCTAAGGATCATTCTTGTTGAGTATTCAGAATATTATCTACATGTAATATATATTCAGTAGCATTTTGCAGTGGTATTATTATTATTTTTTGCAGTGGTATTACTAATAGAATAATTATTATCCAGTAGAGCAGAAAACTCTAGACTTTAGGTGGAGAAGAGTTACATATTTCTGTTCCTGATTGATTGTTATGCTGTGATCAAGGGTGATGCCAAAGGCACATTAAAAAATGGAATGTGCACTAACAGTGATTTTGATATGTAAGATAGGATGCTTTTAAAATGCTAGTCAGGAGGTAAAAATATTAAATAAGCAAGTGCCCACTGTAGCAACTTTCTGCAGCCACAAACCTAGTGTAGTTTTGGTTAAAGGTCTTGACAATCATTCCCACCTTGTATCCTTTTCCGATTTCACTGGCCCGAATTCATATTTCTTTAACCCTAGATTACAAATATTTCCTTTATTTTCTTTTAAAGATTTTATTAATTTATGTAAGAGAGGGAGAGAAAATAAGTTTGGGGGGGGCAGAAGGAGAGGGAGAAGCAGACTCCATCCTAGGACCCTGATACTATGACCTCAGCTGAGGCAGACCCTTAACTGCCAGCCACTCTGGCACCCCAAATATTTCTTTAAAGTAATCTCTATCTCCAGATTTTGTCCATCAAATCTATTATGCTCAATTAATTTGCAAATTAATTTTCAGAAAGCACTGTTTTGCTAATATCGCTTGCCATCTTCAAAACCGTCATTGATTTCTCTATTGCCTATTAGACAAAGTTCAAATTCTTTAACTTTCACTCAAAATACCTACATTAGCCCCAATTTCCATCTCTAAATCTTGCCTTGATTACTATCTTACATAAAATTAAGTTACTTCCCTAGATACCTCATCATTACATTCCATCACATATTGTATTACACACTACCTTGTATATCTGGTCATTTAGAGTGTGTCTTATACACTCTTGGAGTCAGATAATATACTGAGCAAATATTTGAATTCCATGAAATACCTAACAGAGTGCTTTGCACAATAAACATGCTCATAAGACTTTTTTTAATAGAGTGGCAAAAACCTATATTCAACCTCAGGTTGGTAGGTCCCTGAACTAGGGATTATATATCCAGTGTAGACAAAAATAAGTCATCTCACACCCTTCCCTCTCTCTCATCTTCAATGTTCATGGTAATCATTTTTCTTAAATATATTTTTATACCTGGCTTCTCTTTTTTCTTTTTTCCCCCTCCTTAGTCTTGCCAAAACTCCCATCCTCTTTTCTCTGAATTATTGACTGGTTGTTCTAACTGATCTCCCTATATCCAGATTTGTCTATTGCATTCCATCTTATTCACTGGTTTCAGACTGATTGTACCCAAGCTCTACTCAATGAATAGTCTTCAATAGCTTCTCTCTGCATGTAACATGGAACCCAAACTCTTTCATAAGCTATTCAAAGTTCATGGGTTCTGACCTTTATTTACCTCTAACCATGTTTTATGGTCTATCTTGCTACTGGGTGGAACTATTGAACTTGCAGGTTTGCAGTACTGTATTACTTCATGAATACTTGTCTTTGCCCATTATGGCAGTCAGAACCTAGGGTAACCCCCAATAATTCCCAATCTCTGGTGGCCACACCTTTGAATAATCCTCTTCCCTATTTGCTTTTGACCAATAGAATATGGCAAAAGTGGTGGGATATCACCCCTGTGATAAATTTACAGTATAGAGCAAAAGTAAAGGGATTTTTCAAATGCAATTAAGGTCTCATATCAGTTTATTTTGAATTAATAAAAAGGGAGATTATCTAAGGTAGGCTTGACTTAAGCAGCTGAAAGCCTTTAAAAGGGAGAGAGATTCCCTTGCTGGCCTTATACAGAGGCGAATATCCATGTTTGAAATGCCCATATGGAAGGGAGCTAGGTGTGGCCTCAATATGGTGGCAGGCTCCAGCCCTCAGACAGTAACAAGTCAGGACTTCAGCCATACGGCCACAGGAAATTAATTCTGCCAACAACCTAAATGAGCTTGGAAGCCAATTCTTCCCTAATGGGGTCTCCAGATGACAATGTGAACTAGGACAACCCCTTGATCACAGCCATGTGAGACCCCAAGTGGATGATCCAGATAAGCATGCCCTAGCTAAGATGACACATGGAAACTATGAGATAATAAAGGTGTGTTGTTTCACACAGCTAAGTTGATAGTATTTGTTATGCAGTAATAGATAACTAATAAATCACACTATTATCTTCACCTGCAATATGCTTGCACTCTACTCTCTACTCAGTTCTACATCCCACTAAAATAATCCTTTAAGAATCAACCTAAATATCACTTCCTCCATGAATCATTTTCTTTCTTTTTTTTTTTTTTAAGTTTTTGGTTTTTTTTATTTGAGAAAGAGAGTTAGTGAGAGAGAGAGAGAGAGCACAAGCCTGAGGAGAGGCAGGGAAAGAGAGAAGCATGCTCCCTGCTGAGCAGGGATCCCAATGCTGGGCTTGATCCCAGGAACCCAGGATCATGACCTGAGCCTAAGGCAGAGACTTAACCAACTGAGCCAACCAAGTGCTCCATGAATCATTTTCTTATTTACTACAATTGCTGAGCTACACCTTCTCATGTCCTTTCAGAGTATTTTCTACTATATTTATTCATACTAAACCCATCATATTCAAGTTTGATATTACATGTTTATTTTTCTTCCATGAACAATGACTGACTTGAGAGGGGAGCTCATGTCTAAGCAAACACTCTATATATGCATTCAAATACATAAAATAATATATTAAATCAGATAGATCTAATGTCATTTCATATCTTTAGCAGCATAATTTTATGGGCTCTTATCATACTATCTATTTCTTTTTTTTTTTTTTTTTTTTTAAGATTTTATTTATTTATTTGTCAGAGAGAGAGAGAGAGAGTGAGCACTGGCAGATGGAGGCAGAGGGAGAAGCAGGCTCCCTGCTGAGCAAGGGGAGCCCGATGTGGGACTCGATCCCAGGACGCTGGGATCATGACCTGAGCTGAAGGCAGCTGCTCAACCAATTGAGCCACCCAGGCGTCCCCATACTATCTATTTCTATCTCAGAGTTTTCTGCTTAAAAAATGTAAAGAGGGGGTGGAATTAAATTTTTGCAAAGAGACAGATAACAGAAATTGGGAAAGTAGTAAAATTCAGGGAGAGGAGACAAGGTTTGATCTTAAAGGATGATTTTAAAAAGTGATAATTGTGCAGAGACATACTAGTTTAAAGAAGTGACTTGATCTTGATGAGAATGATTTCTAAATTTTACAGTTACTCTGAAAAGAAATGAGATGAATTAAATGGAAAGAAGAAGAGAATAGTTGCTTATATCTGACAATGTGAATGATGATGGTTTCATACCATCTGGTCTATAACATGTGAAGTAAAGCTTCAAAACTTACATAACAGATGGTTGGATTAAAGGGAGACAATGTATGCTAAAAGCCTAAGCTAAGTATAAAGAGTCTGATACACATGTTACAAAGAGTGATATGATTGGATTTATACATCTCTCCAATACCACAGAGAATGGGAGCAAATATTTGGTCTCTTCCACAGAGGGCAAGGCTTTCTGAGATGGCAACACATTTTGTGAAGCCATGGAATATAGCATGTTATCATAATGCAGAACTCTCTCTAATCAAATGAGGATTTTGTTCTACCTCTTAATATAACCAATCATGTAAAATGTGAAACATCTGGAACTGACAGAATGATGGTAAAAGTTATCTACTGTGATATCATACAGTCTATGAAGTGATTTATCCTCACATCAAGAATTTAATTTTATTAACAGAAAGAGAATGCAAGACACATTCAGCAATGGTATAGAAACACACTTCCACATAGGTATTTTAAAAGTCATAAAACCATAAATCACGTAAGATATCAATGTCTGTATTTTCCAGAGCGATTATTTTTGCCCGCGATTACACAGCAGAGGATGTGGCAAAACAGAACACCCCTCCACAGAGAGGATTCTGAGATCTTTTGCTACATTTTCATTGGCCACATACCAATCTACCAACATACCAGCCTACTCCCACTCCTGCATCAGAGGTAGAGGGAATAACTGTGTACACATTTTCTGTGCAGCTGCGTGACTCTCTGAAAGGAAGACAGGGATGTAGAAGGAGGCTTATATTAAGACATTTCTTGCCTTGCCACAACTTGCTCTAACACTGTAGATACATCACTTATCGCTCCCAAGTCTCAACTTGTCAAAGCAGATCAACTATTGCTACACTGCCTATATCACAGAGCTGTTGGGAAGATATGATGGAATAATATGGATGGTATTTATTTGAAAACTACATTATGCCTTAGAAGTATATGCTACTATTTTCACATATATAGAACTTGTTCCTAAATATTTAAGTTGCTTATTCAGCAAAACCCCTTGAATCATGTAGAAAAGCAGATTGTTGAAGTTCTTTCTTGCATTTGCCAACATAGACCATTCTATTTGATGCTTCATAAAATATTAATTTCACTTATTCCTTAAAGGATCAAGATTAATTAATAGCAAAAAAAAAAATGAAGTCCTCGTCTATGTTGTATTTCTCCCTATATAGGAGTAGATAGCCCTCTTTTACCTGATTGAGATTGATCAAGCACAGATAATTTTTAAAAATTCTCTTTCAGTATTTTTAAATTAAAATGTTTATGTGTGGGGACACCTAAGTGGCTTATTCGATTAAGCATATGACTCTTGATTTTAGTTCGGGTCATGATCTCAGGGTCCTGGGACTGAGTCTGACATCAGGCTCCAAGCTCAGTGGGAAGTCGGCTTGAAATATTCTCTTTCCCTCTCCCGTGGCCCCTCTCTCTAAAATAAATAAGTGAATCTTTAAAAGATTATGTATATAATTATATATAACACTATAATACAATACTATATAATAGACATAAATACTATAGATGCGCGCGCGCGCGCGTGTGTGTGTGTGTGTGTGTGTGTGTGTCTCTGGAGAGAGAGAGAGGGAGAAAGAATCACTGCCTTAGTTGGCCTTGAACATGAAATTAGGGGACCATGAGTCAAGGAATGTGATAGCATCTAGCAACTGGGAGTGGCCCTCGGGTTAGAGCGCACAAGAAGTCAGAGAGCTTAGTTCTATAACCATAGAGAACTTAGTTTTGCCAATGACTCAAACTAAATGGATTCCCTAAATGTTCCTAAAAGGAACACATTCTGGTGAAACTTTGATTTTAGGTCAGTGAAACCTGTGCCAGATTTCTCCCCTACAAAACTGTAAAAAAAATAAATTTGTGTTGGGCATCTGGGTGGCTCAATTGGTTAGGTATCTGCTTCCGGCTCAGGTCATGATCCCAGTGTCCTGGGATTGAGTCCGGACTAGGGCTCCCTGCTCAGCAGGTAGTCTGCTGCTTCTCCCTCTCCCTCTGTCCCCTCACCCCTGGTCTCTTTCTCTCTCTCTCTCTTGCACATGTGTATGCTCTCTTTCTCTCAAATAAATAAAATCTTAAAAAATAAATTTGTGTTGTCTTAAGCCATAAAGTTTGTGGACATTTGTTATGTTAGCAATACAAAACTAATAAAACTATATTAGAGATTATTTCTACAATTACAAACAGGACATATTCTCCACCTTTGAGAACTCTACAATCTTTCAGCTGGTAGGTAAGAGTCACTAACTGACCATTAGTAGTAGGTAATTAGCCACTTAAAAAATGATTGGATTAGACATTAGTGCTATTCAGAGATATTCTGTTTCTCTTCCTAGACACATAGTAAGATTTAACGACTCTGTGACCTTGAAGTAAAAACTAACTATGTCACTTGACTTTACCAATGGAATGTGAGCAGAAGAGTTGTGTTGTATCCAGGTGGAACATTTTAAGAGCCAGAACTTTATGTGCAATGTCCTTTTCTATTTTCTGCTATGGCTAGAGATGTTCCAGATCTGCCCAGATCTTTGATGAGATCAAGCAAAAACAGAGTTCCTATTACCCCAAGACCCATGAAGTGTGAGTAATAAAAAACAAAAAAAAGTTGTTTGTTTTCAAGTTATTAAGTTTGGGATTTGTTTATTTTCTTAGTGTAACCAACTTTATCTATCCTGGCTAATAGAACAAAAACAGGAGTTGGGGGGGAGACGTCTGTCAGTGTTCTGGACTTAATGATAACTAAGTTCAATCAGTTTCATGACATAAACTTAAATTTAGTCATAAGCAGAGGAAGTAAATACAATTATTTTGTTTTGTTTTGGGAAAATTAGACAGAAAAATATAATAGGACAGACAAATTAGATAAAGTAATAAGAAAACCAAATGAAAAAGAAGATACTGCTTTCAGCAATAGTGCACTAATCTAAGACTTTACCACTGAGAATAATAGAAAAGCTGAGTAACATTAAGAAATCCATGTGAAAGAATTAGGGACCTACCAAGGGAGTAAAGATACACGGACTTCAACATATGAAGTTTGGGGAATATAATTCAACCCATAACACATATCACTGACCCAACGACTGTGCACTGGAAAGTTTTACCAAGATGGACACATACCAGGTCCCAAATCTAGCCTCAAGAGAGTCAAAAGAATTGGGAACACAAGTCAATTAAGCTAGCAATTCCTTCAAGATAAAGAAACAGATCAATCCTCATTATTTGCATTAGTTATGTTCTATAAAATGAACACTGGATAAACAAATACTGAGCCACTGCTCCTGGGGGAAATATGTACACATATTTATAGATCTCACATAAATTACATTCTTAAATACTAAAAATACTCATCCGGGTAGATTTTTTTTTTCTTTCTTTTGCAAAAGAGAAAACAAGGTTCAGAAATGTCAAGTGACTTGGCCTAGAGCTGCCCTCACTAACAGGTGCCAGAGTTGGAATTTGAATCCTGTCCCAACTGGCCCCAGAACCAAAGCTTCTTGCACTATATATCATTACTCCTTACCCTGTCCATCCATTCCTATATAAAAGCTGAAACAGGAAGGTAGTGTGTTGCCTTCTTCTACCTTACCTGGGAACATATATATCAAATTACTCAAGTTTTTCTCCACACTGTGCAAGTCCACAATGCCCAGTAAAGTAACAGGAGTACTGATTTGGGGGTTATAAATAAATTTTAGTGAGTAAGCTAATTCTCAAATACAGAATCCATAAATAATGAGAATAGAGCATTCTCATAAATGTAGAAATTAAGCAATATACTTCTGAAAGTCCAACAGGTGAAAAAGAAACACACTGGAAATCAAAAAAATATTTTTAACATCATAATAATATACAAACAGCATATCAAAATTTGTAGGATGAAGCTAAATCAGGACATAGAAGCAAATTAACTGCATTCAAAGGCATAAATTAGAAAGGCATAGAGATAAAAGGCTGTGGTAAAGGTAAATAGCTAAGAATGGGAAAGATATTTGCAAAGGACATATCTCATAAAGAAGACACAATATCAATAATGAAAAAAATGGTATCACCTCAGATTCTACAAACATTACACTGTTCATAAGTGAGGACAAACTTTTTAATACGAGCAAACAATCTTATGGCAATAGGAGATAGTAGATGAAATAAAAATATCCTACACGGGGCGACTGGGTGGCTCAGTGGGTTAAAGCCTCTGCTTTCAGCTCAGGTCATGATCCCAGGGTCCTGGGATTGAGCCCCGTATTGGGCTCTCTGCTCCATGAAGAGCCTGCTTCCTCCTCTCTCTCTGCCTGCCTCTCTTGCCTACTTGTAATCTCTGTCAAATAAATAAATAAAATCTTAAAAAAATATATCCTACAGGATAATATCCTAAAAGATACAACTTATTAAGAAGAAAAATGGAACATATAAATAATTCTTATATGTTTAATGAAGAAATTAAATCTATAACTTAAAGCCCTTCCATGAAGAACACTCTTGCTCTAGTTTGTTGAATTCTTCCATACAGTTTAGGACAAAATAACAGACACACACACACAAACACACACACACACACTATTGCTGATGTTATTAGGCAAAAAGAGAACCCACTCTAACTTATTTTATGAGCCAGCAGAAATCAAAAGAAATACAGGTCAATGTTTTTCATGAAAATAGACTTATGTAATATAGAAGAGAATCTATAAACTGACTCACAGTAATGTGGACACTTGATTTATGGAGAAAGCATCATTGCAGAGGAGATGAGAAGGTTGATCTTTCCTATACTTGTGCTAGGTAAATTGGCTATATATGTAGAAATAAATCTAACCCCCACTTTAAAACAATCAATTTTTTATGGATAAAACAGCCAGAGAACATAGGAGAATTCTTACATTACCTTGAGGTATGCAGATAGTTCCTAAAACAGGTATTTCCAACAAAAAGCTGCAACTATATTTAGGAAAAAGTTTAATACATTGAACTATTTTAAAATTTAAGAACTTCATTTCACTATAGACATCATGAAGAAAGTGTAAAGGCAAAGCACCGAGTTGGAGATATTTAGAACACTTAAACCTGAAAAAGGAACACATATCCAGAATATATTAGGAAATCTTTCAAGAAACTAGAAAAATAGAGACAATTCATTAGCAAAATGGGCAAGAAACTTGAACACTTCACTTCAAAGGTTAAGATATTAGAAAGCCAATAAATAGACACTTCTCCAATGAAGACATACAGATGGCTATCAGACACATGAAAAAATGTTCATCATCACTAGCCATCAGGGAGATTCAAATTAAAACCACATTGAGATACCACCTCACACCAGCTAGAATGGCCAAAATCAGCAAGACAGGAAACAACGTGTGTTGGAGAGGATGTGGAGAAAGGGGAACCCTCCTACACT
>PISX010037340.1:0-11146 GCA_004024625.1 Mellivora capensis
GGAATGAAAATGGCGGCCTCCTAGTCTCTGGCCCGGAAGAGCTGAGATTCGGGGCTCCACTCCTCAGAGAAAAGCCCCGGCTACTCCCATATCCCTTGCCTCTGGCCGCGCTCCAAGCTCACCCAGCCTGCGACCGGTTCAAGGTAACCCCGAGCTGAGAGCTCACTCTTCGGCTCTGTCTCTGTAGCAGGTTTCCCGCTCCGATACCTGCTAGCTCTGCAACACTCAGACACCCTTCTGTGACCCTGCGGGACCTGGGGCCACGCTGACCCCGCGTGGGCTTCACCCCAGTTTAGCCTCTGGAGCGATGTCCCTCCGTGGAGCAGACTTTTAAAAGTCCCGATTTAGTGCTCCGTTGCTCTGCCGCTTGCCGGGAGCCGGCCCCTCCCCCGCGGTCTATCCTCCCGTTGCTTTCGATTCACTTCTCCACCGGTCCTACCTTTCAGAAAGTGGTCGATTTCCCGTTTCCAGAATTGCTGTTCTTCCTCTCTTCGATCTCCCGTTGGATTTGTAGGTGTTCGCAATGTTTTGATAAGCTATCTAGCTGATCTCCTGCTACCTGATGTCGTCTCAGCTGCTACTTCTCCGCCATCTTGCTCCTCCGCCACAAAGGCTTTTTAAAAAGCAATCTCACCTACTCTAACAGTTTTAACTATGATCTATAAATGGATAATGGCATCAAGATCCAGATTCCTAAATTCGAATTCCACACTCCTTAGGTATGCCATACACATCATTCAACATGTTACAAACAAAATTCATCACTGTTTATTAAAGGAAAATAGCTGAATCTTGATCAGAACAGCAAATTTTATGGTATTTTAACTTCCCTAATTCCATTTTAAATTCTCCAGGAGCCTAGCAGCTACCAAACAGAAGAGAATGGAGCTGGAACTCTTTCAAAACCTCATGTCCAAGGAATTATCATTATGTGATCTGTCCAGTGGTTCTTCAGAAGACCTCACTTAAAAGACTATTTTACTGAACCTGACTTGGAGGCAGCCCAATGTGAAAAGTCTTTTTCCAGGGACAGAAAGGAACATGTGTTTGTCTAAGACAACTGTAGTAAGTGTTTTAACTTCATGGATGCCCAGGGCAATGGATAATATTTGGGACAAACAATTAAAAGACTAAACAAAAAGCTTAAAGGGAAAAACTGGGAGATAAAATATCCACAGTGGCTTTGAAAAGTTCTGGCATACTCCCTAGAATCTAGATGACCACATACATGCTTTAAAGCTATGAACGTGCCCAGGAAAGATTTGAGAAGCCTCAAACTCTCATGTGTGCTTAACGGTTGAGAGTCTGCATAGGCAGGAAGTGAAGGCTAAGGCAGAGTTGACAATCATCCAAGTGCTGCCAGGCATTCCAACATATTCACAAAACCTCTCAGCAAGAGGGAGAGATTTACTGATCCAAGATATTTAAGACTATTTGCAGAAAGGATAGCTGAATACCTCCCAAACTGATGAAAAACAATGTACACATCTAAGAAGCTCAATAAACTCCAAGTAGGTTAAATGCAATGAGATTAACACTGAGACATATAAACTGCTTAAAGGCAAAACCAAAGAGAATCTACAAACAGCAAGAGAAGTAATGCATCACCTACAAGGGACTGTCAGATAATAGCAGCTGATTTTTTTACTGGAACTCATAGAGGCCAGAAGCAGTGGGATGATACAAGATGAAAGGAAAATCTTGCCAACCAAGAATTACAGCAAATACAGCAAAACTATCTTTCAAAAATGAACAGGGGGTACCTCGGTGGTTTAGTCAGTTGTGTGTTTGACTCTTGATTTGGCTCAGGTTGTGATCTCAGAGTCATGGGATTGAGCCTTTATTAGGCTTCTCACTTGGCAGGGTGTCTGCTGCAGATTCTCTCTCTCCTTCTGCCCCTACACCCAGTGCCTGCTCTCTCTCTCTCTCTCTCATAAATAAATAAATAAATAAATAAACAATCTTTTAAAAAGAGATGAGAAACTCAGACATTCCCAGATTAATAAAAATGGAAAGAATTTATTGCTAGCATATTTGCACCTAGATTATTTTAAGATGTGAACTGTAATCCCCAAAGCAGGCAACTAGTAAGAAAATATTATATTAATATTATAGAAAAATAACAAGGGGATTAAAATAACACACAAGGAATATTTAACACCAAATGCTAATAACAGAGGAATATAAGAATAAAAAGACAGAAGACACCTAGAAAACAAATATGAAAATAGCATAAGTCCTCATCAGTAATTGCATTAAATGTGAATGTACTGAATGTTCCAATTAAAAGGCAGAGGTTACCAGAATGAATTATAAAGAAATATGATCCAATTATACATTGTCTAAGAGAGGCTCACTTTAAACTCATCAAGAATAGGCATAACAGGATGGAAAAAAGAAACACCATGCAAAAAGGAGCTGAAATAGTTATATTAATAACAGACCAGTATGATAAAAATAGTTACTATAGACAAAGACACTTCACAATGATAAAGACTCACTCCATCATGAAAACATAGCAATTATAAACATATATGCAGCTAACAGCAGAGCCCCCCAAAAAACAACCATGAGAAACAAAACTGAGAGAACTGAAGGAAGGTAGACAATTCTATAATATACTTATCCTTCTCCTGTAGTCTCCATTTCAACTGATAGTAGTTATCATTGGTACCTACTATTTCTTTCCTCACGTTTAAAAAATCACCAATCCTGTTAATTTTATTAACATAATCATTTCTTGATCTGGTTGCACATACTCTTACAACTTTTGTTCTAGTTAGGATCTCGACAACGATCACTGTTGTCCTTACTAAATGGTCTCAAAACTATTCCTTATAAATCTATTCTCCCTATAAATACCAAATGGTCTAAAATTAAAAGACGACCAATTTGATTAACTGCTGAAAACTGTCAGTGGTTCCCCATTTTTTAAGGCTGTGGAAAAAACAAAATTAAATAGTTCATAACATACAATGGTAACTGACTCCCACCTACCTTTTTTTTTTTAAATCTATTGTCACAAATACTATGGTTCCAAACACTGAACTGTTTGCATGTCCTGACATATGATACCTTCTTCTTTTTTGTAGGAATTGGATTCTAGCTCAGAATAAAAGTTTTTACTCTGGTCTACCTACCAGCCATGTAACTTTGGGCAACTTCTCTCTCCAATTCTCAGTTTTTTCATTTTTAACTAGGAATAACAGAGATGCTTATTTTGTGTTACTGTTCAAAGGATTAAATGAGAAAATGAGTGGGAAAAAAAAGCATTTAGAAAAATGCCTACACAATGAAAGGACTCAGAAATGTTAGCTGTGACTGTTACTGCCTGTCTGAATTTGTTCACTCTACTGCTCCCATGGCTCATTCTTACTCATCACTAATAACTCAACTTGTCTCAAGTAACTTAAGTCTGGGCCTTAGTAAATAAATCAATCAGCCTCCTAAGACTTCAGTGTAGGCCTTATTTATAAAATGATAGTGTTGCGCATCATTTTTAGGAATTCCTCTGGCTCTAAATACTATTACCCTTGGAAGAGTTACGAGAAGTGCTGTATGATACTGAGGCATGTGCAGAAGGTTGGAAAAAAATGGTTTTGGATTCTCAAAAAAACTAAAAACAAAACAAAACCCCTCTCTCCCTTTTCACATTAGAATGTCTCAAAAATGAGTTTGTCTCTCACTTTAAAACAGGTTTTAATACTTAAAATAACTTATACAAAGTAAAATTATTATTTTTGGGACATGGCTCTATGAATTTTAACAAATGTATTAAATCATTTAGTCATCAGCAAAATAAAAATATGGAAGTTGCTATCACTTCCAAAAATTCCTTCATGATATCTCTTCATAGCTGAATTCTTTTTCCCTTATGCCTTAGAAAATAGTAATCTATTCTCTGTCTCTATGGTTTTTATTTTTCCATAAACTGTCACACATGAATGGAATCATACAATAGGTAACCTTTTGATGCTGGGATTGTTCACCAACACACCTCAATTTCATCATTGTGGTTGTATATACTAATAATTGATTCCTCTATGTTGGAAAGCAGTACTTTGTTGTATAGATATATGTTTGTTCACCAACTGGCCCTGTACACAAAGGGAAAGGAGTAAACAAAAGAGGCAGGCCATGTCTCTTTTGGTAGGTGGAAATTTTAACTTATATGAAAGGAAACTTACTTACTTATGAGGCTTGTTTTGAATAGCCACCAGATGAATATATCTCTACATCTACTCGCCAAATCTAAAAGTTTACACAGAGGTCTTAACTGGCTTCAGTCACATATACTGTCCAGACGGTTTCAACATCTTTCTCTCTCAAGGCTACATCCTTCTAACAGCTCCCATTGTGGAACAGTGGGCAGAAAGCATATTCCAGGGACAGAGAAAGAGGTGAGAAGCCTCTGATTACCCAGGTCCAACCTGCAGGTCAACCAGCAGTCAAGTCTGCTGGATTACCTCTTTCGCAATATACCACAGTTCTTTTTTTCTTCTTTTTTTTTTTTTTTAAGATTTTATTTATTTATTTGAGAGAGAGGCAGTGAGAGACCATGAGCGAGGAGAAGGTCAGAGGGAGAAGCAGACTCCCCGTGGAGCTGGGAGCCTGATGCGGGACTCGATCCCGGGTCTCCGGGATCATGACCTGAGCCGAAGGCAGTCATCCAACCAACTGAGCCACCCAGGCGTCCCAATATACCACAGTTCTTAACCATTCAATCAGTTGAAGAATATTTGGGTTGTTTCCAATTTGGGGTGATTATAAGTAAAATCTGCTATATATATTCATTGCTTTTTGTGTGAACATAGTTTTTGTTTCTTTGGGGTGAATACTCAAGAGTGGACTGCTAGGTCATAAACTGAGTATATGTTCAACTTTTATAAGAAAATTCCAAAACGTTTTCCAAAAATGCTGCATTCCCACCAGCTTGGCATTCTTGCCAGTACTTCCTCCACACCCCCCGCTAAAGATTTTATTTGACAGAGGAGAGAGAGAGATCACAAGCAGAGAGAGGGGAAACAGGCTCCTTGCTGAGCAGAGAGCCCGATGTGGGGCTTGATCCCAGGACCCTGAGATCATGACCTGACCAAAGGCAGAGGCTTAACCCACTGAACCACCCAGGTGCCCCTTGCCAGTACTTCTAATTGTCAGGATTTTGGTGTCGTTTTTAATTTCAGCCATTTTAATAGATGTGTACTGATATTTTATTGCAATTTTAATTTGCATTCCTCAAATAAGGTGATACAAAGTACCTTTTCACATGCTAGTCAGATATATGTCCTCTTCAGTGAAATGTCCATATCCTCTGTCAATTTTTAAAAATTGGGTTGTTTACAAATTGCTGAGTTTGAGAATTATATATTCTGGATGAAAGTACACTGTCAGATATATTTTTTTCATTCTCAGTCTGTGTCTTATGTTTTCATTTTCTTTTTTATTTTTTCTAAGATTTATTTATTTATTTATTTGACAGACAGAGATCACAAGTAGGCGGAGAGGCAGGCAGAGAGAGAGGAGGAAGCAGGCTCCCTGCTGAGCAGAGAGCTCGATGTGGGGCTTGATCCCAGGACCCTGGGATCATGACCTGAGCCAAAGACAGAGGTTTTAACCACTGACACATCCAAGCACCCCATGTTTTCATTTTCTTAATAGATGTTTAACAGATCAAATATTTGTAGTTTTTATCGAGTCCAATTTATCAGTTCTTCTTTTCTGTACTGCGCTTTTGGCGTTGTATTAAAAATTCTAGCATACCCAAGGTCACAAAGATTTTTATATTTTATTCAAAAAGTTTTATACTTTCAGGTTTTAGTCTGAGTAATTTTGAGTCAGCCTTTGTAAAAGATACGAGGTATGTAGCTCAAAGTTCTTTTCCTGCATGTGGCAATTCTTCCAAGCCATTTATTGAAAAGACTACTGTTTCTCCATAGAATTACTTTTGCATGATAGGTATGTGGGTCAATTTCTGAATTCTCTATTTGGTCTTATCTATGTGTCCTTTTTTTCACCCAAACCTCAAAGCATTCTAATACTGTAGCTTTATAGGAAATCTTAAAATCATTGAGGGTCAATCGGCTAACTTTTTGTATTTCTTCAAAACTGTTTTGATATCCTGTTTTGCCTTTTATATAAATTTTACTATCGGCTTGCTAATTCTGCAAAATACTACTATAACTGTGAGAAGGACTATACTGGATCTGTAAATGTTTATCTGGGAGAAGAGATACTAAAACAATATTGGGCTATGGAATCTACTAACATGGTATATGTCTACATGAATGTGAGTCATCCTTAATTCTCTCACCAATATTTAGTTTTCAGTATACATCTTACATATTTTTTGTTAGAGTCCCAGCAAAGTGTTTTATTCTTTTCATCCTATTAAAAATGACACTATTAAGCTACTCATATCCAGTTGTTCATTACTAGTATATAGTAAAACAATTCATTGTGTACATTAACCTTGTATCTTGCATTCTTGCAATCTTGGAAACACTGATTAGTATGAACAGCTTTCCTGTAGATGCTAGGGTGTTTCTAAATAGACAACCAAGTTTTCTGCAAATAAAGACACTTATTTCTTTCATTATAATCTGGGTTGTATCTTTTTTCTGCTTTATTGTACTAGGTAGGACTTCTAGTACCAGGGTGAAGAGAGAGATAAAAATCCATCATCTTGGGGCACACGGGTGGCTCAGCCAGTTAAGTGTCCAACTCTTGATCTCGATTCAGGTCTTGATCTCATGGTTATGAGTTCAAGCCCTGTACTGGGCTCCATGCCAAATTAAAAAAAAAAAAAAAATCAGGCATCTTTGCCTTGTTCCTGATCCTATGGATAAGTATTAGGTCCTTCATCAGTAAGTATGCGAACTGTAGTATTTTAACAAATACCCTTTACTTGGTTATAAGGTTATTATCTTTGATTCTTGGTATGTGAGAATTTTTATCAAACTAAATGCAGATTTTCCCAAATACTTTTTGTATATATATATTTAAGTAATCATGTGATTTCTTCTCTTTTTCATATGATAAATTACATCAACTGATTGATTTTAGAATCTTTAATCAACCTTTCATTATTGGAATAAACATAACTGAGTCATGATACATTATTCTTTTACTATTATTTTTTATTTTCTTACTATTATTTTACTTTTACTATTTTGTTTTTACTATTTTCTTTTACTATTTACTTTTTACTATTATTACTGGACCTGGTTTGCTATTTTGTTGAGGATTTTGACATTTGTATTTATGAGAATAATGATCTGTTTTTTCTTTTTCCCTAGTAATGTCTTTGTCTGGCTTTGGTATCATGGTAATGAGGCCTCATAAAATAGTTAACAGATATCCCTTCATTTATTCTCTAAAAAAGATTGTGCAAATGGGTATCATTTATTACTTAATAAAGAAATTTTCAATAAAATCACTCTGAGCCTATGGTTTTCTTTGTCCAAAGTTTTTCACTAAAATTCAATTTCTTTAATAGATATAGTACTATTGGTTAATTTGGTCTTTTAAGGAGTTGGCCCATTTCACCTAAGTTCCCTAATTCAGAGTGTAGAGTTATTCATAGCATTCTTTTATTATTATATTGTCTAAAATCCCTAGTGATATCCCCCTCTTCCATTCCTGGCAGTGACTGATAAATTTTCTTGGACAGTCTAGTCAAAGACTAATTCTATCTTTTCAAAGAAAAATAGATTCTAGTTTGATTTTCTCTATTAGATTTTTCTATTTTCAATTTCATTTATTTGTCTTATTTATTGCTGCCTAACTTTCTGTTTGGTGTTTAATTTGTTTGTTTTCTAGTATTTAAGATAGAAACTTATTCTACTTAAGAATAAGTTTCTGCTGACTAAGGGATGCCTGGGTGGCTCAGCTGGTTAAGTGTCTGCCTTTGGCTCAGGTCATGATCCCGAGGTCTTGCACTGGGCTCCTTGCTCAGTGAGGAGCCTGCGTCTCCCTCTGCTTGTGCACTCTCTCTCCCCCTCCCTGGCAAATAAATAAATAAAATCTTTAAAAAAAATCATTGACTAAAACCTTTGTTACTAATAAAAACACTGCCATAAACTCCCTCCAAGCACTGTTATACCTATAGCCCACAAATTTTGACACACATTTTCATTTAGTTGAAAATATTTTCTAATTTCCCTTAAGATATTCTCTTCTGACCCACAGGGTAAATCAGAAATGTGGTAGTTAATTTCCAAATTTAGAACTCTCAGTTATTTTTGTCACTGACTTCTAGTTTAATTCTATTATGATCTGAGAATATACTTTGTATGATTTCTTTTAATTTGTTAAGATGTAACACATGACATAAACATGGTTTATCTTTGAGAATGTTCCATGTGCTTATTTAAAAAAAAAAGTGGAGTATTCTGTTGCAATTGGCTTGAGTACTCTATGAATGTCAATTAGGGCAAACTGATAATGTTCTATACCCTTTCTACTTTTCTGTGTACTTGTCATATCAATTACTAAGAAAAGAGTGTCAAACTCTGCAAGAGTTTTTTGAAGATTGCTTTATTTTACCTGTCAGTTCTTGCTTTATATATTTTATAGCTCTGTTGTTAGGTGCCTATTATAATTAGAATTGTTATAGCTTCATGTAAAGTAAGCCATTCCACCATTATAGAATGACTTGTCATAGCTATGGACTTTTCATTGTTTTATGAACTCTATTTTGCCTGTTATAGTAAAATAGTAACTTCGGTTTTCTTTCAATTAGCCTTTGTATGTCATGTATTTTTTTTCTACCCTTTTAAATTTATCCATATGATAACATTTAAAGTGGTTTTTTTGGGTACACAATATATAATTTGGTCTTTTAAAATGCAATCCAACAACCTCTATCTTCTAATTGTTAGGTTTAGACCACTAACATTATGTATAATTACTGATTTGATTAGATTGAAGTCTATTATTTTGTTTTCCATACCTGTCCTGTTTTTCATTTTTGTTTTTTCCTTCTCTCCTTTCTTTTGGATTATTTGAATATTGTTTAGCATTCTATTTCAATTTATTCCCTCTTCCCCCTTGAATCTCTGTATTTTTGGTACTTGATAAAGGGATTACAATATACATAGTTAACTTTTCACAATACATATACACTGTATTCTGTATTTTTACACTAAAACAAAGAAGCTTTTCAACCATACAGGCTTCATTTCTCTCCTTTACTTTATATTTTCCAAATATATTATATTTGTCTAACATTGAAAATCCACCAATACTGTAAACATATTTTTTAAAAATTTAAGCACAGCAATAATAGCCTGCTGTATTTACACAGGTATTTGACATTTATTTTGTTCTTCCATATTAAATTCCCAATTTCCCTCTGGTATCATTTCCCTTCAGCCTAAAAAACTTTTTTTAGCATTTCTTTTTTTTTTTTTTTTTAAAGATGTTATTTATTTATTTGACAGAAAGAGAGAGAGAGAGATCCCAAGTAGGCAGAGCAGCAGGCAGAGGGAGAGGGAGAAGCAGGCTCTCTGCTGATCAGGGAGCCCGATGCGGGGCTTGATCCCAGAATTCTGGGATCATGACCTGAGCTGAAGGTAGCCACTTAACTAAGCCACCCAGACGCCCCCTCCTTTTTTAGCATTTCTTTTGGAGTAGATCTGATGACAAGAAATTCTGTTTCTCTTCATCTGAAAACCCTTTGTTTTGCCTTTCTTACTGAGGACACTTGCACTGGATATGCTGAGCTGGCAATCCTTATCCTTTTCTGTCCTCCACAGTTTCTGAGGAGAAATGATTCATCATTCAAATTTGTACTCCTCTATACATAATGTGTCATTATCCTTAGGCTACTTCCCAGATTTTTTCTTCTTCTTTAATTTTCAGCAGACTGATTTCATGTATCTGGGCATGACTTCCTGTCAATTCCTGTTTGGGATTCAGTAAGCTTCTTAAATCCATAATTTACACCTAATATAGGAAGTCTAAGCCATTATTTTGTCAAATATTTTTCTACATCAATCTTTTCCTTCTTTTCTTCTGACACTCAAATGTCACTAATTTTTAAGTTCCACAGTTGCCTAAGACCCAATTAACGTTTTTCCCCTGATCTTTTTCTTCTTTGGTCTTCAGACTAGTATAAATTCTAGTGATCTGTCTCCAACTTCAGTGACCCTTCTATTACCACTATTTGCTCTTGAGCACATATAAGAAATTTTTAACTTTGTATAATGCATTTTTTTCAGTTCCCAAATTACCATTTAGTTCATTCATTTTTAAAGTTTCAATTTTGCTTCTGAAAATTTCTGCCTTTTTTTTTTTAATTTATTTATTTGTCAGAGAGAGAGAGAGCGAGCACAGGCAGGCAGAGAGGCAGGCAGAGGCAGAGGGAGAAGCAGGCTCCCTGCCGAGCAAGGAGCCCGATGTGGGACTCGATCCCAGGACGCTGGGATCATGATCTGAGCCGAAGGCAGCCGCTTAACCGACTGAGCCACCCAGGCGTCCCTCTGCCTTTCTTTTTATTTCAAATATGTTTATCTTTACTCCATGGCTGATGGTTTTAACAACTGCTTTATAGTCACTGTCTGATAATTTCAACACGTGGATCATCTTGGATTTACTTGGGTTCATATTATGTTGAATAATTTTGGGTTTTATCCTAGACATTCTGGATATTATGTTGTGGTAACTCTGGTTCTGTTAAAGAATCCTCTGGGAAATGTTAAGTTTTTGTTTTAACAGGTAATTGACCCATTCAGTTTCAGATTAGTTCTATCTGGCCTTCTTTGGGCATGAGTTCCAATATTAATTCATTTTCAAGGACTCTGTTATGCTTTGGTCTGCTCAGCACATGCTGACAATTGGGTGATGGTTTATAAGAGAGTTGAGTTCTTGAAGCCTTTGCTATGGTTGTTTGGGTCTGTTCTGTGTACACGCAGCATGGGGGTGAGCCCTGAATTTTTGTTTCATTAATGAAATTTGGGATTACCTTTTATAGATCTCTGCAAAATCTCCCTCATGCTTTCTCAATCCCTTCTTTTTGGTGTCTATGGTCAGAAAGAATTCTTGAGGCTTCTTATACCATTCTACACATATACATATGACTGCCACAACCTTCAGAGTAAAACGGCAAGAGAAAAATAGTTGTGATTCCCTCACATTCAATGGAAAA
>PISX010037341.1:0-11144 GCA_004024625.1 Mellivora capensis
AGTCCTTTTTTGTGTCAGTTCAAATTACATGGTTATAAGCCAAGTATCAATATTTTGCTAACTTTTAACAAATATTTTGTTAAATTTAGTTACCTTTTCAGAACAGTTAAAACTGTAACACATGAGATTTTTGGACAAAGATACTAAAAAAATAATACTTGAGCAGGATGTTACTACAGTCAACATATTACAATAATTATTTCCTAAAGTGATTCCTGAAACAATAACCTAGATCTACAGAGAGTTACTATCTCATATGGATATTATAATGATTTCTCACAAGGGTGCGGAAAAGGATTCTGCCAGTAATTGCAACGCGCTGCAGTACCTGGCCAATCATACCATAATCAGGACCAATATACATGAAATACAGAAAATGGGAGTGCTCACTCTACATCTTATGCACGATCTCATTTATGTTGGCTGTTCCACTGTTGCAGTATCTCAGGAAAATGTGGCTACAAATGTGACTTTTTGCAAATTAGTCGCCCTATGATTTGATGTGTTTTTCATCCTGAAAGGGACTGCCTCAAACGCATACCGAAAACTTAACAGGATCTGAATCTACTAGGAGCCAGGTAAACAGAAGAAACAAAATCTCTCATGGGATAAATCAAACTCTAATATTGTACTAGAGTGTTAGAGAAGAGAGAAGTAGAATTACAACAAATATATAATTTAATATAATTTTTAAAAAGTGTACATGCCTCCTGAGCAAGAGGATTCAGGAATTATAGTAATTAATATAATATATTGTTAAAAATTCACTTGATAATGTTAGCTACCCTTAATTGTTATTATCAGAACCATCTGCTTCTTGAAGCCTGGCATACGGTTAGCTCAGACATCAATATGGATCCCATGTTTTGAAGACATCATTTGTCTGGTCCCTGTGAAATACATAACGAATGAACAGATGTGAGGTAAAGAGGAGGTGATGACAACATAAAGCCAGAATGGCAAAGGGGAGGTTTTTCCAAATGGGCATATCCACAGGCCGTGACGAATTCCATCTCGGATATGATGTGAAGTCCAGGATATAAATAACATCCAGGGAAGAAAGCACCATGAGTCCTTGAGCTTGAAAAGGTGCATAGTAAACCTCAGGGTGAGAACCACAACTGGAATGACAGTAGAGCAGTGAAGAAAAGGTCTTCGTGGAAGAGTCAAAGCAGCCTGCTGGGGAGAGCAGTAGCTAGCATCATTTCCTTCTTGGCAAACAAAATTTGGTAGATGCTTCTTAACATTCTAAAACATTTTCTAGGAGTCTATTAGAAATACAATGGAAACATTTTCTGTGTCACCTCTGAATACATATATTAAGTCTGTTACTTATAAAGCAAAGAAAAGTGAGTGGGAAATTCTCTGAAGATCTCAAGAACATGGTGATTAATTTTGTAAAGTTTCCTATTATTTGCTTAGAAGAGTCACAATACAAATGTAATTTATATGCCAAATGTATGGTTTGTGTAAATTTGGTTTTAGGGAATTATCTGGGGCCTCTAAACATTGAAAAAAATCTCACAAGTGAATAAAATATTCTTCTATTAATAAAGGCATGAAAGAGAAATGTTTTCATTGTA
This sequence comes from Mellivora capensis, assembly GCA_004024625.1. Classification (NCBI taxonomy): domain Eukaryota; kingdom Metazoa; phylum Chordata; class Mammalia; order Carnivora; family Mustelidae; genus Mellivora; species Mellivora capensis. The sequence goes on from PISX010037341.1 coordinate 1,584, forward strand.
ACCATTTTATACTAGCCTTGAATATTTTCAGAATGCACTTACAACATTTAGAAAGAGTCCATTATTTTAAATAAGTACTATAAAGTCGAGTTAAACTCCAGTAAAAATGTTAAACCATTACAAAAAATGTAATCAATAATTAAACAAATGAAAATTTCAGGGTTAATCCCTGAATGATTCTTGATGAGGTTTTGTTCTCATATACTCTAAAGGCTAATTTTCAATAAGATAACTTCTAAATAAAAAGGAAGCTAAGGGCAGTGAAGACTGTCTAAACCAAATCTCCCCACACATCCTCAAAAACATTACAGACAAGGGCAAATAAAACTATACCAAACCCTACTCAGCACAGACACAAGTCAGAGGGTGCCCAAAACTTCAAACACTCTTAAGTATTAAAATACAGACTACATCAGTGCACTTTCTCTCACACTTCCACCACAAGCCAGGAAAGATGAAGCACCCTAGACTGATCTAAAATTACCACCGGAAAGAGAAGCACTGAAAAGGGTCCTAGTTGATCAGAGCACTGGCTACAAAGCAAGGACTTAAAAGTGTGCATGATTCAAGGCTTTAAAAGGCATTGGTTCTGAGGGAGAAGACAACAAAAATGAAGGGGAAGGAATCATTTGGACACTAGGTGGTAAAGAAGAAAAGGAGGAGAAAAAAAATAGGTCCTTATTAAAACAACAACAACAACAACAACAACAACAAAAACCTAGAGGTGTAACTTCCCACCATTAAGATACAAGGCATCTGTCTTTTAAAAAGAGGCTGTACCTTGCCACCGTACACGACCCTTAAACCAGTATCTTTAACTCTCACCTACTGACTAAACATCAAAGAGGTTTTTCTTTAAACAAATTTCTTTTTAATTTATTTATTTGTCAGAGAGAGAGGGAGAGAGAGAGAGCGAGCACAGGCAGACAGAGTGGCAGGCAGAGGCAGAGGGAGAAGCAGGCTCCCCGCCGAGCAAGGAGCCCGATGTGGGACTCGATCCCAGGACGCTGGGATCATGACCTGAGCCGAAGGCAGCTGCTTAACCAACTGAGCCACCCAGGCGTCCCTAAACATCAAAGAGTTTATGCTACATTCCTCTTCCTTCTCCCTTCTCCCTATTTTTAGCTGTTTTATTTCTCCTTTGGCAGAACACGCAACATTTCTGCATTGTTAGGTTTTTTCCTAAGATTTTATTTATTTGTCAGAGAGAGAGAGAGCGCAAACAGGGAGCCGCAGAGGGAGAAGCAGGCTCCCCGCTGAGCAAGAAGCCCAATGTGGGGCTCTATCCCCTGACCCTGGGATCATGAACCACTCACATTGCTATATTGTTATTCCAACCTTGTCTCCACCTTGGTTTTTCCTTCCAGAGCCCCACTGAACCAGGCTGGAGGAAGCCTGTGGTAAGTCCTACTTTGAAGAGAGCAATAGTCTGAAGTTGAAGTTATGTTCTGGATGTTTGGAGTTACACTGACTCTTTACACTTTCATTTGTGAAGTCTATTTAAATTAATAGACACTAAAGAAGAAACAAGAAATTTCTGTTTCTTGGCTGATGTGTAAAATCTCAATCCAGATTTTTCAGTCATAGAAAAATAATGAAAAATGAAAGAAGAAAGGATCAGGAAGTAAAAATAGATCACTGACAAATGGAAGGAACAATAGACACTTAAAACCTAGTATCATAGGGGCACCTGGGTGGCTCAGTGGGTTAAAGACTGCCTTTGGCTCAGGTCATGATCCCAGGGTCCTGGGATCAAGCCCCACATCGGGCTCTCCGCTCGCTGGGCAACCTGCTTCCTCCTCTCTCTCTGCCTACTTGTGATCTCTCTCTGTCAAATAAATAAATAAAATCTTTAAAAAAAAAACAACAACTTAGTATCATAAATACTTATTTTAGTTTTGGTATTTATTACTGATGATCACATACAATCTTATGGATAATGTGAAAAAGTGTTCAAATTTCATTAAAAAAAAAAAAGGATCAATACCAGCACTGTGCTACCCTAATATGCCCTATCTCATTTAATCTCTGTAACAGCTGTCTGAGTTAGGGATTATTTCACAGAGGGGGAAACTGCGGCTCACAGAGCCCAAGTAGCTTCCCCAGGTTGTACAGAGGGCAAGGGGGAGACTGAATTTGCCTCTCTGGCTTATATTCCCAACACTACTGCTTCTAAGTGATCCAAAGAATAAATACAGTGCAGAGCCTAAATGTTTTTTTTTTTAATTACCCTAAGTTCTAGAAGAAGGCATTTATGAACCACATTTTTTATGATGCGTGATAGCTTATCCCAATCTCTACTAACATTTATTGTGAACTATTTGTCAGGGTCTGTCCTTTAACATGCTCATTTAACACACGTGAGTGCCCCATGAGTTAAGTAATGACAGAACCCACACTATACAGATGAGGACATTGAGACTTAAAGAAGAAAGTGCTCTGCTAACACCACCTACTAGGATTCAAACTCATGTCTTCTGATTCCAATCTCAGATACATGTTATTCTGCCTCCCCTCACAGCAAAAAGCTAAAATTTGTCTTTAATCAGGAATTACTGATTCCTCACTGATTAACTTTTTAAATAAGTGAGACAACCTCTGAGAAATACCTGGTATGTGACACCTAAAAGGAAGAAGTGATCATTTCTTTTTCTTTTTTTTTTTAAAGATTTTATTTATTTATTTGACAGACAGAGATCACAAGTAGGCAGAGAGACAGGCAGAGAGAGAGGAGGAAGCAGGTTCCTCGCTGAGCAGAGAGCCCGATGCGGGGCTCCATCCCAGGACCCTGGGATCATGACCTGAGCCGAAGGCAGACGCTTTAACCCACTGAGCCACCCAGATGCCCCAGAAGTGATCATTTCTCATTCATTCAACAAGTATCTACTGAACGCCTACTAGATGAGCCAGGCACTGTTCCAGGCCAGTGGTGAACAAAGCAAAGTCCTTGCTCTGTGAGTGTTTACAGACCATAAACACAGAAAAGGCAGGTAAATCTGTTGATACTTAGAGAATATTATCTGAACTGTATTTCAAGCTTAGTTCATTTGCAAAGCCAACAGGTCACCGTACAGCTAAACACCTCACCGAAACTCTTCAACATTCTCCACCAGGGACTGTGCCCTAATCGGCCCATGGAAATGCACACCTTTGGCCCCACAAGGGACTGGGGAATGAATCCACTGAAGTCATTCCCCAGGACTAAGAATCATCTTAAAGCTCTTCTCTTGTTAGAGAACACTAAGAAGCCACATACTAAGTGTGAAACATGAAGAATAAGGGGGAAATTATAAGTGTGGTCCTGAAGAAAGGACAGTGAAAAAAGACCCAGGAGAGCCCTGATAATGATCCCCATTACTTTAAGCCAGTTGATTAATGTATCCTTCAAGACTTGGCTACATACCATCCTCTGTAAAGCTGGTACAGAACTCCTGAGGTACATTTACTGAGCCTTAGCTCTGTATGCATCCTTGGCACTTGGGGATGCCAATGACTTGATTAGCAACATGTCTGTGTTTGCCTTCAGGGAAGTACTAAGTGCTCAAAAAAAAACCCTGGATGAATGGGCTTCCTTATTTTAAAATAAGGATAATCTTCTCTAGCTCTAAAATGATGCTATGAAGATCAATATAATGGTGCTAAAGAAATTAAAGACCAGAAATATTAAACATATATGTTTCTTACCTTTAAAGATAAAGATCCGGCTAGAAAAAAGTGGTCTACATCAATAACAGAGGCTAAAAATCCAGCTAAAATGATTTCTCCAAAGTCAGTTGTCTTCTTGACGCCAATGACTATTGCCCACAACCACATGCCAATCACACAATGTATGGCGTTATCCGAGAGGGCTCGAAGCCAGTCATTTTGCTGAATTACGGAAAACTGAAGAAGTCTGTCGGCTACTAGGCAAAACATCCCCAGACCAAGGCTGGAAATAAGAGACTCAGTGCTGCAAGACTGGAGTAAAGCATGGGTCTTCTCGGCCTCAGACGCCATCACAGACAGTATGTCAGTATATACTAAAAGCCATCAGGAAACAAACAGCTTATTCTTGTTTACATTCCCAGTCACCCTAAAATAGAACACAGAAGAAAATGTTAATGCCATATAACATTTCAATTAGCAATAATCACACCTTGGATAAACCTCATTGGCTACGATACACCACCACGCAAAGCTTAATGCCATGAAACATTTAAACAAAACAGTCTCAGCAATAATTTCACAAATAGAAAACCAAGCTGTGGGGTGCCTGGGTGGCTCAGTGGGTCAAGCCTCTGCCTTCAGCTCAGGTCATGATCTCAGGGTCCGGGGATTGAGCCCCACATTAGGCTCTCTGTTCAGCGGGGAGCCTGCTTCCCCTACTCTCTCTGCCTGCCTCTCTGCCTACTTGTGATCTCTCTCTGTCAAATAAAATAAATAAAATCTTTAAAAAAAAGGAAAAAGAAAACCAAGCTGTAAAAACTGGTATTTCTTTTTTTAACAGTTGTCAGTAATTTCACTTTATTTTTCTCAGCTTCATTGAGATATAATTACTAGAGAACACTTACTAAGTTTAACGTGTATACTATGATGGTTTCATATACAAACATGTTGTGAGCTGATGACCACAATAAGGTTAGTTAACATTTCCATCACCTCACATAGTTAACTTTTTGTGCATGTGGTGAGAACATTTAAGACTATTCTCCTAGTACTTTCAAATATAACAAAATTGTACTTTTACATGTTATATACAATATGCCATGCAGCCCAAAGAGAATAGGTTAGCTTTACAGGAACAACAGTTTACATGTTAGTGTGTGTCAAGGTGAATTTAAGAAAGCCCCCAACTGCAATCTACTACTTTGAGGTCATCAAATAGTTCTATCGCTCAGTAATGTGTGCTACATGGTAGTGGGCACCTATTGTGTCTGTGTACCCAGCAACTATTTTCCAGACTTCTGAAAAGAGCATCTCCTTTTTTTTTAGGAAAACTGCTCATCACAATACCCAAACTCTGAAGTTTGGAATTCTCTGTTGGAGTTTGGAATACCCAAACTCTGGAGTTTTAGAATTCTCTGTTTCTCTTATCAGTAGTAGTAATTAGTTAGCAATTACTAATGAGTCATCATTTTCTAGTAGTGATTAGACTGGTGATAAATAATCTGGTCATTAAGGTGACCCAGGCTGGACCAATCAGATTTCCTTCTAGAATTTTCTCTTCTTACAGACCTGGATTCCACTACATGGAGCAGCCTAAAAAAAAGAACCTAAGGACATCAATTCCTCAGGTTCAATCTTCAAGTTTCTCAGAGCTGCCTTAGTTCTTACAGCTTACCCTTTACTTCTATGATCTAAACCAGCATTCTTCTAATAAATCCCTTTTTCTTTTGTTGCCTCTAACCACAGAACTTTAATTGGTAAAAAGGTAATCATAATTCTGAGCTGAGTAGTTAACTGGCATAGAATACTGAAATCACTTATCCAGTTAAAGTCATCAATATTATGTGATACCTGAAGTTTTTGTTTTGTATTGTTTTGTTTTAATTCTGTGACTAAAGAATAACTAAATGACGTATTAAGAATGATTCAGTTTCCATTTCATAATAAAAACTACCCATAGCTCATTTTATAGGGAAACACAAAAAACTTAGAACAGGAAAACAACTTGGAAAAAGATGAACTAAGTTGAAGGACTTACACCATCTGACTTCAAGTCTTCCATAGCTGCAGTAATTATAACAATGCAGTGTTGGTGTAAAGACAGACAAATAGAGCAATGGAATGGAAGAGAAAGTGGGATCAGAAATAGATCCTGGGCAGCTCAGTTGGTTGAACACGTGACTCTTGATCTCAGCTCAGGTCTTAATCTCAGGGTTGTGAGTTCAAGCCCTGTGTTTGGCTCCACACTGGGTATCAAGCCTATTTAATAATCATAATAATAAATTTTAGAAGAAATTTTTAAAAAGAAATAGGTCCACACATGCAAAAGCAAGTAAATAGAGAAAAGACAGTCCTTTCACCAAATGGTGCTGGAACAAGAGGATATCCACATACAAAAATAATGAACCTCAAACCATACTTTACTCCAGTATACAAAAATTAAGACAAAATGGATCACAGACTTAAAAGTAAGACACAAAATTATAAAAATTTTGGAAGGAAAGAGAATATTTTTGGGTCCTTGGGCTGTGCAGAATTTTCAGGAGCAACATCAAAAGGTCGATCTGTTTTTTAAAAATCGATAAACTGAACTTCATCAAAATTAAGAACATCTGCTCTTTGAAAGACTATGTTAAGAGAATGAAAAGAGGGGCACCTGGGTGGCTCAGTGGGTTAAAGCCTCTGCCTTCTGCAGAGGTCATGATCTCAGGGTCCTGGGATCCAGCCCTGCATCGGGCTCTCTGCTCAGTGGGGAGTCTGCTTCCCCCCCCTCTCTCTGCCTGCCTCTCTGCCTGCTTGTGATCTCTGTCAAATAAATAAATAAAATCTTTAAAAAATATATATATATATATATATGTGTGTGTGTGTGTGTGTGTGTGTATACTTTATTATCAATAACAGCAGCAGGCTTTCATGTAAAAGGAGCACTCTGAAAACAAGAGTTTATGGAGATCATGCCCCTCTTCACCCAAAAAGGTTATCTGCAAAAACAGCATGTGATTAATACCAAAAATAAATGCCAAAATACTGTGAGGCAACATTAGTAAGCCTCTGGAAGAAAAGGATCATGACTGTAGGATTCTACCTAAATTAAATTATAACACCTCTGTGATAATCATGAATTTCAATAGTTTTGCCTTAGAAATTATAAAGGCTATATACAATTTCTGGGGGGAAAAGAATGGAGGAACGGACTTCTAAATTACTAGGGAGAAAGAAGAGGAATAAAGAAAACTTGATCAGTACAGCAAAACAGAAAAGGAAAAAAAAATTAGACTTTACTGTCACCCCAACCCCCCCAAAAAGCAAAAGGGACCAAACATCAAACACAAGTACCACAATAAATGTGTACGTATTAAATTTATCTATAAGGAAACAGATTGGGACAAAAGGAAACATCCAAGTTATTATTCATAAGAAAATATCTCAAACAAAAAGTCTCAACAATATACAAAATAAAGAGATGAAAAATATATATCTAGAATATAGAAGCCAAATAGAGCAGCCATGATAATATTAATATCAAATACAAAATTCATGGCAAAAGACTTAGTGGGTTAAAGGGGTAAAATATTCAAGTCATAATAAAGTTAGATGCTTATAGGGCACTTGGGTGGCTCAGCGGGTTAAGCGTCCGACTCCTGATTTCAGCTCAGGTCATGAACTCAGAGTATGGGATTGAGCCCTGAGTCAGATTCCATGCTCAGAGTGGAATCTGCTTGAAAATCTTTCTCCCTTTCCCTCTGTCCCTCCCCCTGCACCTGCTCTCTCTTGCACTCTTGCTCTCTCTCTAAAAATAAATAAATAGAACCTTTAAAAAAAGAAGATGCTTACATGACAAACTGCAAAGCAGTAAAATATGTAAATTATATCAAGTAGCCAAAAATAGGTATAGATAGTCTAAATAATATAATTACAAGTTTGATTTCATATGCAGGTCTAAAATTACATATTTTACACAGAAAACACATTCCAAATGTCTATGAAACACTTAAAAAAGTTAACTACTCATTTACTCATCTGTAAGAAAAACTTCAATACAATCTAAAAACTGGAACTGTTCAGAACAAATTCTCTGACCACAGTGCAATATGATTCATCACTTTTAAACTGGTTAAAAAGAAAAATAGAGTGGCCTAGTTAGCTCCAAGAAACTAAGCTTAAATGATGGCTCAAGTAATACCTTTAGAGCCAAAAGACTTGGTTCAAGTATTTATGCTCTATACACATTTTAGGAAGGAAAACAAAAGTTCAGGGAGCAAGGACTCAGTCAACTTTGTTCACTACTATACCTTTTTTGCATACTAAGTGCTCAATAAGTGTTGAATGAATTCATGAAAAATCTTCATACACTGGATCTGTTATCCAGCAGGAATTGCATATTAAATACTTAAAAGGCATTTAGCAAAATGTAATATCCATTCCTGGGATCTGCATTTTTAGCAGATATGAATACCAAGTAATTTTTATATTCACTAAACATTGAGGAAACACTAATTTACTAGAAACCAAAATGATGAAAACCAAGAGAACAATTACCTTAAATTTAGAAATAGTATAGCTATTAGAATATTGTTCTGGCAGTTTCATTCCATGTAAGGAAGCAAGGAAAGGAAGAGGGAGGGGGAAAGAAAATGTATCATTACCTTAACAAAAAGATAATTACATTAGTTTGCAAGTGAAAATGACTGCTGATTCAAGAGAATCCATTGAAAATCATTAGAATTTAAGTTGTGAATGGTGTCTAATTCAAGATAAATACTAAACAAATCTTTATAATAGACAAGCCATCATCAATGGGAAAGAATATTCACAGTGGTAAAACCCAAATACCAAGGAATAAACTAAACAAGAAATATTTATGAAGAAAACAACAAACCTGTATTAAAGGACACAAAGATCAATCGATTGTACTATGTCAGCTCAGCTTAGCTAAAAGCACAGATTCCAGAATTCCCTTCCTTGTGAAGTTCTTGTCTTATTGCACGTGGAGCTTGTGTATATAATACTAAACAATTAGAGGAACAATTATTATTTAACTCCAATCCTGTATCAGTTAGGATTCTTAAGTGCATGAAAAAGAAAATACTTGGGCAGTACATGCAAAAACATTTTATTAAAAGGAAATTGGGAGGGATGCCTGGGTGGCTCAGTCAGTTAAGCCGCTGCCTACGGCTTAGGTCATGATCCTAGGGTGCTGGGATTGAGTCCTGCATCGGGCTCCTTGCTCGGCAGGGAGCCTGCTTCTCTCTCCGCCTCTGCCTGACACTCTGCCTGCTTGTATGCGCTCTCTCTCTCTGACAAATAAATAAATGAAATCTTAAAAAAAAAAAAAAAAGGAAATTGGGAAATCACAGATTTGCCAGCTTCAGTGCTATGCCTCAAGCGCCTCAGTGAAAATGACATCAACAACTTGTCCCATGAAGACCTCCCCACCACTGAGCCCAGCTTCCACTGCCTAACCTGTCACCAGATATTACCACTGGCACTGCACCAGTGCAGACAGGGCTGTCTGCTGCTGCCTTGAAAGACTGTTGGCAGTATTTGCTTATTTTGGGGCACCTGGTGGCTTACTGGTTTAAAGACTCCGCCTTTAGCTCAGGTCATGATCCCAGGGTCCATTGCATCGGGCTCTCTGCTCAGCAGGGAGCCTGCTTCCCTTCCGCTTTCTCTGCCTGCCTCTCTGCCTACTTGTGATCTCTGTCTGTCAAATAAATAAGTAAAATCTCAAGTATTGGGGCACCTGGGTGGTTCAGTGGTTTAAGCCTCTGCCTTTGGCTCAGGTCCTGATCTTGGGGTCCTGGGATTGAGCCCCGCATCGGGCTCTCTGCTGAGCGGGGAGCCTGCTTCCCCCCCACCCCCCGCCTACTTGTGATCTCTCGCTCTCTGTCAAATAAATAAAATCTTTAAAAAAAA
>PISX010037342.1:0-11111 GCA_004024625.1 Mellivora capensis
AAGAGCAATAAGGATATAGAGAGGGAGACTGGGGCAAAGTTGGGGGAGTTTGCAATTGTAAATACAATGGTTAGAAGAGGCCTCACTGATTTCAAGCTTTATTACAAAGCTGTGATCACCAAGACAGCATGGTACTGGCACAAAAACAGACACATAAACCAGTAGAACAGAGTAGGGAGCCCAGATATGGACCCTCAACTCTATGGTCAAATAATCTTCAACAAAGCAGGAAAAAATACCCAGTAGAAAAAACAGTCTCTTCAGTAAGTGGTGCTGGGAAATTTGAACAGATATATATATAGAAGAATGAAACTTGACCATTCTCTTATACCATACACAAAGTTAAACTCAAAATGGATAAAAGTCCTCATCATGAGGCAGCAATCTATGAAAATCCTAGAGGAGAACATAGGCAGTAATGTCTTCGACATCAGCCACAGCAACTCTTTCAAGACATGTCTCCAAAGGCAAAGGAAACTAAAGCAAAAATGAACTTTTGGGACTTCATCAAGATAAAAAGCTCCTGCACAGCAAAGGAAATAGTCAACAAAACAAAGAGGCAACCCACGGAATGGGAGAAGGTATTCACAAGTGATACTACAGACAAAGGGCTGATATCTAAGATCTATAAAGAACTTCTCAAACTCAACATTCAAAAAACAGATAATCGGGTCACCTGGATGGCTCAGTGGGTTAAAGCCTCTGCCTTTGCTCAGGTCATGATCCCAGGGTCCTGGGATCGAGCCCCGCATCGGGCTCTCTGTTCAGTGAGGAGCCTGCTTCCCCCTTTCTCTCTCTGCCTGTCTCTCTGCCTATTTGTGGTCTCTCTCTCTGTCAAATAAATAAATAAAATCTTTTTAAAAATAAAAAAATAAATTTAAAAAAAACAAAAACAAAAAACAGATAATCATGTCAAAAAATAGGCAGAAGACATGAACAGATACTTCTCCAAAGAAGACATACAAATGGCTAACAGATACATGAAAAATATTCATCATCATCATTGGCCATCAGGAAGATTCAAATCAAAAACCATATTCAGATACCACCTTACACCAGTTAGAATGGCCAAAATCAACAAGAGAGTAAATAACAAGTGTTGGAGAGATGTGGAGAAAGGGGAACCCTCTTACAGTGATGGTGGGAATGCAAGTTAGTGCAGCCACTTTGGAAAACAGTATGGAGATTCCTTAAGAAATTAAAAATAGAGCTTCCCTATGACCCTGCAATTGCACTACTGGGTATTTACCCCAAAGATACAGATGTAGTAGCCATCTGTACCCCAATGTTCATAGCAGCAAAGACCACAATCGCCAAACTGTGGAAAGAGCCAAGATGCCCTTCAACAAACGAATGGATGAAGAAGATATGGTCCATATATACAATGGAATATTATGCCTTCATCATAAAGGATGAAACCCAATTTTTTAATCAACATAGATGGGACTGGAGGAGATTATGCTAAGTGAAATAAGCAGAGAAAGTCCATTATCATATGGTTTCACTCACTTGTGGAGCACAAGGAATAATATGGAGGACATTGGGAGATGGAGAGGAGAAGGGAGTTGGGAGAAATTGGAGGGGGAGGTGAACCATGAGAGACTATGGACTCTGAGAAACAAACTGAGGGTTTGGAAGGGAGAGGAGTGGGAAGATGGGTGAGCCTGGTGGTGGGTAATAAGAGGAGCATATATTGCATGGAGCACTGGGTGTGGTGCATGGACAATGAATCTTGGAACACTGAAAAAATAAAATAAAAAAATTATATATATATATACACATGCACACACACACACACACACACACACACATACATACATACACATACAGGCCTTACTCAGAAGATGATGTTTGAACAAAGACTTGAAGGGCCTGAGGAAGCCAGCTTTGTGAATATCCAGGAGATGATTACAGAGAAAGAAACCATAGGACTCTGGGGTAAAAGTATGCAGGGTATTTTTAAATAACAGTAAGGGGCCATTGTTACTGAAGCAGAATGGGTAATAGGGAAAGCAGTCAAGGATGAAGTTACATCTCCCTGTAGGGTGCGGGGAGTAGATCCAGTGAAGTCTTAGAGGACACTGGCTTCTGCTCTACATGAGAAGGATCCAATGGAAGTAGTAAGGGAAAGAGAGACATGATTTAAGTCTTAATATAAGATCATTCCGTTTATTTGCTCTGAGAATAAACCATAAGGAGGCAGGGTAGAATCAGGGAGGCTATTTAATTCAGCAGCAGCTGTAATAATACAGCTCAGAAGTAATGATGATGGCATGGACCATGGAAATAGCAGGGTAGAGGACATTAAATGATCAGATTCTGAATGTTTCCTATTCAAAATTTTCTATTAGATTGGATATAGGGGATAAGATAAAGACAAGAGTGAAGGGCAACTCCAAGGTGTCTGACGTCAACAATTAAAACAAGAGTCACCTGCTGAAACACAGCAAAGCTGGAGAATAGATGATGTCCAACTCAAGACTTACTACATAAAACTACAGTAATCCAAAAAGTATGGTATTGATTAAAAAATAGACAAATCATCACAGCAGTTCAGAGAGCCCAGAAATAGGCCCCTATCAATGTAGTCAAGTGACCTTTGGCAAAGGAGGAAAGGCAATATAATAGAACAAAGACACTCTCTTCAGCAAATGGTGCAAGACTCACATGCAAAAACATGAATCTAGACACACATCTTAAACCCTTCACAAAAATAACTCAAAATGGATCACAGGTCCAAGTGTAAACATCAGAAGTACAAACTCCTAGAAGATAACATTGTAGAAAATCTAGATGACCTCTGATACGGTGATGACTTTTTAGATAGAACACCAGTGACAGGATCCATCAGAGAAATGATTTATAAACTGGGCTTTTAGTAAAAGGAAAAACTTCTGCTCTGTGAAAGACAATATTAAAACAAACAGAAGTCAAGCTACAGACTGGGAGTAAATATTTACATAAAACACATCTGATAAAGGGCTGTATATTTAAAATATACAAAGAACTCTTAACATTCAACAATAAGGAAACAAACAAACCAATTAAAAAATGAGCCAAAGACCCTAACAGACACCTCACCAGAGAAAGCATACAGATAGCAGACAAGCATATGAAAACATGTTCAACATAATATGTCATCACGGAATTTCAAATTAAAATGACAGTGAGATACCACTACACACCTGTTACAATGGCTAAAATCCAGAACACGGACACCACCAAATGCTGATGAGGATGTAGAACAATAGGAACCTTCATAAATGGCTGGTGGGAATGCAAAATGGTACAGCTACTTTGGAAGACAGTTTAGTGATTGCTTACAAAACTTAACATGCTCTTATCATATGATCCCGCAATTGTGCTCTTTGGTATGTGCCCAAGGCATTAAAAATTTATTTCCAGGGGTACCTGGATGGCTTAGTTTATTAAGCATCTACCTTTGGCTCAGGTCATGATCCCACAGTCCTGGGATCAAGCCCCACATCGGTCTCCCTGTTCAACAGGGAGTCTGCATCTCCCTCTGGCCCTCCCCCTGCTCACGCTCCCTCCCTCTCTCAAATAAATAAACAAAATCTTTAAATAAAATAAATAAAATTTTTTTTAAAAAAACTTATTTTCCCACAAAAAAATCTGTACACAGATATTTATAACAGCCTATTCATAATTGCCAAAACTTGGAAGCAACCAAGATGTCTTTCAGTAGGTAAACGGATAAGTAAACTGTGATACATCAAGACAATAGAATATTATTCAGTGCTAAAAAGAAATGAACAATCAAGCTGTGAAAAGATATGGAGAAACCTTCGGGGCACCTGGGTGGCTCAGTGGGTTGAAGCCTTGGCCTTCGGCTCAGGTTGTGATCCCAGGGCCATGGGATCGAGCCCCGTGCCGGGCTCTCTGCTCGGCAGGAGCCTGCTTCCCTTCTTCTCTCTCTGCCTGCCTCTCTGCCTACTTGTGATCTCTGTCAAATAAATAAAAATAAAATCTTTAAAAAAAAAAAAAAGATATGGAGAAACCTTCAATGTATATCACCAAGTTAAAGAAGCCCATCTGAAAGGTTAGACACTGTAGAATTCCAACTGTATGACATTCTAGCTAAGGCAAAACTATAAAACCAGTAAAAGGATTAGTGGGTGCTGGGGAAGGGGCAGAGGAGAGGGAGGAAGAGATGAAAAAGCAGAACAAAGAATTTTTAGGGAAATTAAAATATTCTCTGATGTTATAATGATGGATATATGCTAATATGCATTTGTCTAAAACTACTGAAATTACAGCACTAAGAGTAAAATCTTACAAATTATTTTCATATGTCAATATAAGTTTATTCTTAGTAAAAAAATGTGCAATTTGGGTAATAGGGGATGGTAATAGGGGATGCTCTGCATGTAATGGGGTAGGGAGTATATGGGAATCTCTATACCTTCCTCTCAATTTTATTGAAAAACCTCAATCTGCTCTAAAAAAATAACTTCTTAAGTTTTAAAAAAGGAGTTTCCATTTATTGAGGTGCAGAACAGGTCTATGGAAACAGGTCTATGATCTGGAGATCAGTTTTGGAATGTTAAATTTGAAAAACATTACTATCCAAGTGGAAATGTTGAGTAGACATATGTGTCTAGGGTTCAGGAAGAGGAGGGAGAACTGTATAAGTATCAATATATGAAACCAAGAGAATCTTTTTATCTTGAGATTTTATTTATTTATTTGGGAGAGAGAGAGAGAGGAGAGGGAAAGAGAGAACGCTAGTGAGGGGAAGGTCAGAGGAAGAAGCAGATTCCCACCTGAGCATATTACATGACACAGGGCACAATCCCAGGATCCTGATTTCATGACCTGAGCTGAAGCCAGATGCTCAACCAACTGAACCATCCAGTCACCCCTAAAACCAAGAGAATCCTGCAACTAAAAGTTGATTTTTTAGGAAAAGAAACAAATATATAATACAAAATGTCTAAATATATGTAAATCCATGAAGTCTAAGAAAAGGTCCTGAAAAGAGTGATGAATACTTATGAACTGTCATTAACTCACCTTACATCCTGAGAAGTTTTTGTAAAATCCAGATCTAATTATGCTTCAACTATACTCAAAACTCTTAAAGGGCTCCCCAGACTAAGAATGAAGCCCACACTCCTTAGCACAACTTGTACCTTCATCATCACCTAGCACTTGCTTAATGGTTCATTCAGCCTCATTTCTTGCCACAACATTGCCACTACTCCCTGACCTCCATTAAAACTTTCTCCACCTGAAAGAGAATGAAAACCTGGTATTTCCAGCTATCTGGTTTCCCATTCCCACTGTCTTACCCAAACTACCCTGCATTGCTTTTTCAGGTTTCTGATTATGTATCATTTCATACTTCAATCTTAACTGCCTTTTAACACACTAGAGGATAAACTGTGGAGGCAATGTATTTGTTTCTTGTGGCTGTCACAAAGTACCACAAACACGGTGGCTGACAACAGAAATTTATTTTCCTACAGTCTGTCAGGAGATTAGGAGTCAGCCATCAGTTTCACTGGGCCGTCATCAAGGTGTTGCTAGGGATGTACTCCCTCGAGAGGTTCTGGGAAGAATAGTTCTCATGGCCTTTTCCCTTTTGGAGGCTGTCCTCCCTCTTTGGATCATGGCTGTGCATCATCACATCATCTTTCCTACACCTGCTTCCCTCATCCCACTGCCTCCTCCTCCTTCTCTCAAACTCCCTCTGCTTTTCCCTTGTAAGGACACTTGTGAACGTCTTCAGATCCCACCCAGACAGGTTCAGCATCATCGCCATCTCTCGAGCTCTTTAACTGCATCACATGGGGCTTGTAAGGTAACACAGTCCCAGGCTCCATGGCTGAGGACTAGCTCTCTTTGCAGGTCATTATTCAGCCTACCATAGTAAAGACTGCAATGGTTTTTGTGTATTACCCTATCCCCAATATTGGCGCTGTGTCTATTATGTAGGTTCTCAGTTAACATTTGTGAATGAATGATTTCGGTGACTTTATCACCTGAATACCTTATTAATCTTCCTGTTAGATATAATGAGAGAAAAATCATCATCTCCTATAAGCTTACTGTTGATCAACAAAAAGTTTTCATTTGAGCAAACAGATTCTTCTTCTAGTGTCAAATTTGACAAAGTTTGTTAAACTGGATTGGGGTGGGGAGGGGAACCCTTGGTCAGGTTACTGAGCTGAAATACAGAATAGGCCACTGGGGTTCTTATCAAATTTAAATCTTACTATGAACTCTTAATTGCTTCCCCAAAACTCAAATAATAAATCCTTCTGGGAAGACCAGTGCTTTTGGTGAGAATGGTTAATGAGGGTTAGTATGGGGGATGTAGTTACCAGGGGTTGAGTGAAGTCCTAGGAGTCCAGATCTGAAGGACACATGCAAAGCTTGATTTTCCCTGGTTTTATCATCCCTTAATACCTCCTTTCTGATTAAGTCCTGTCATGTTTTCTTCACACAGCACAGTTCATTTAAAAGCTTAAATTTATGAGAAAAACTATGTAACAGAAAACATAGCTAAGTGGTTTTTTAAAAGGATGGAAATAAGGGCTTCAATGGGCACATGACCACCCATAATAAAGACATTTCCCATTTTCCCTCCCAGTTAAGTGTAGTCGGGTGTCTATTTATTGGAAAATGGAATATAAGTGGAAGTTTTGTGTGCAACTTCTAATACATACTTTTAAATGGAGTAGGCATGCTCTTCTTTGCTCCCTCTTTCCTTATGATTGGCTCCAAAGTGAGCACAATTACTATAGCTCAAGCAGCTATCTTAGATCATGAGGCAGCAAGTTAAAACTGTTGGAGCAATAAGATAAAAAAGACCTGAATCTAGATAAACAGGCACCTGCCATACCAACACTGGGTTACCTACCTCTGGAGTATTCCATGTTGGATAAAAATATGCTTCTACCTTATGTAAGCCACAGTTACTTTGATTTATCTATTACCTATAGCAGAACTTAATCCAACATGATTCAGAATTTATGTACCTGGAGGTGGGTGCTGCAAATGATAAAACTTAAAAAAAAAATAAAATAAAAATTAAAAAACTAGGTGATGACTTAGTGCCTGCGATAGGCATCTAGTGACAAGGATCTAGTTATTGAAAAATAAACCTAGTGACCCTTGTTACATGATGACACAGCTTTTGGGGCAAAATTCTTGATCCAGCTAAAATTTATTTACTTTGCAAAGCAAACCACATGACCAAGAAGGCCTTAGTCTAGGGAAGATGATGGAAAAGATTCAGAATGCTGATTGGGGATTGTTATCTTCTTCCCACTTTCAGCAAAACTCTCCAACAAATAGTTAAACTCAGGCCAGTGCTACCCAGTCTGCAAGCAGAGATAGAAGGGAATTCAACTATACTAAGGGAGGTACCTGCTGCCTATTGCCCAAAATACAGGTTCATTTGGAATCCGATGATTCAGAACATTTCTAGGTTGAAAAACCTAGTGGTAACTGCAATCAAAATTCTTGAAAAATATGTAGTTTTTAAGATTGTAAAAACATAGTTTTTAAGCTTGCAGCTTTTATTTACTGGTTTATTTGATCTTCCCATACTCCTTTCTCTCACATTAATGGTGATTATCTTGTTACTATCTACAGAATGCATTTGGGGGTGAAGGAAACACCCTTAATACCATCTTTGTGAGTATGTTCAGGTTTTGTATGGTAGACAGAAATGTAATCTCCTGCTGGAGTTTTTACATGTCAGCCTCCCACAGGCATCTATTGACAAAGATCTAGTTATTGCAGAATAAACCTAGTGACCCTTGTTACATGATGGCACAGCTTTTGGGCAAAATTCTTGATCCAGCTAAAATTTATTTACTTTGCAAAGCAAACCACTTGGTTTTTGAACCTGGAAATGTACAAAAACTGTTTTAACAGCTTCCTCATTCACATGTCTGGAGACTGATGTTGGCAACTGGCCATGATCTCAGCTAAGTATGTCACCCAGAATACTATGCATGACTTCTCCTTGTGGTGTGGACCTCCTCATAATAATTTTCCAATGAGTAAGCACCCTAGAGAGTCTGGTAGAAGCTTTATCACCTTCTATGACCTAGCCTTGGAAGTCACATGGTGCCATTCCGCCATACTCTACTGGTTGCGGCAGTCAAAACTGTCCGAGTTTCAAGTAGAGGGGACATAGGCTCTACTTCTTGATGGAAAATAGCCAGGTCACATTGTAAGAACTGGTGAGATGGGAGATATTGTTACAGCCATCTTTGGAAAATACAAATCTGTAACTGACCTTCAAAATACAATTCCTGGGCCCCCCAAAACAGCAGAAATATTAAGTGATGTACGAAAGTTCCAAAGCCTTCAAGAAGTATTTATATCCACTGCCCTTAGAGGTATCCCTGGAAAAAAATGAATTTGAAAAAACTTTCCAGAAGCAAAGCCAGAACCAGAGAGGATAATGGCTAAGGGAATTCCTCCCAAAGAACTAGATATCCAGATGCTTAATCAAGGAACTTAGCCCATACTCTTCCTGCTATAGGGGATTCAGAATTTCTAGGGTCCAGTGTCTAATAGATGTTTCCCATTATCCTCATTTTTGAGTCATTTTTATTGAAAATAGACTGTTCCTTCTCTACGACTTTATGTTAGGTAGCTTTCTGGCAGACAACTTATCTTTTAGTTTATCAATCTCCAGAACAGAGGAGTCATATCTAGACCTGATGGAAAGGTTTGCCTATCTCCCAAAGATCCTGGACTTTGAAATGGAAGTAGTAATTTAATTGGATTCAGGGCTGCCTTTCTAGGAAGGAATAGAGTTTGACCAAATTTGTCCCCAGCATTCATGTTCCTCTTTTTCATAGGAATGGCATCTTCCACTTTTAGCTAAGCACATGGCCCCACAGAAAATTGACTACATAACCCAGCATCCATTTTCTGTGTGTTGGTATGTAATGAAGTTCCAGACCATGGAAACATCCTGTGTAACTTCCAGGAAGTGTCCTTAATGGGAGAAGACATCCTCTTCATGATTCCCTTCTCCTTCTTGCTCACTGGAAACCAATGTAACGTCTGGAATTCAAGTGGTCCTCTGAGGCCATGAGACAATGTATACTAAGCTTGTAGAACAGCAAGAAGACCACTATTCCTTGATCACTCTTAAGCTTTCATACTAATCCTGAAATGCCTACCTACAGATTCCCTTATGTGAGAGAAAAACCTCTATTTGTTTCAAGGTGTTATTTTCAGACGCCTCGGATCTTCATAGCAAATCAAATTCTAACTAAGTAGCATATAGTTGAATGGGGTAATTATACAACAGTGTGAGGTAGATTGAAATAAACATTAATTATTTAACAACGTCTTTTTCGCACAAAATGGAGCTACACACATGTGATTCAGGGAAGTCCTCTGCCTCCCCATAATGGCCAAAAATATACTTCAAGATACAAATCTTATTCCATAACTCCCCAGCTGAAAACTTCCTTACCGTTTTCCATTGGATAAATCTCCTTAACCTGGTATATAATTCTGTGTGAGATCTGGTCCCTTTTACCTCTCCAAGTACATTCACTCCCAAGGTTCCATCTTTCTCTCAGGTCCAGCTACACTGGTCTTTGAGTTCCTGTTGTTCCTAACTAGCCAGAGGCAGCAGATTATGTGCTTGCTCCCCTGAGTACCTTCTCCAAAATAGGTACCTTCTCAACTATTTTCAGGTAATATTTTAGCACGCCAGCTATTAATATTTTAATAAAAGAAAGCAGAATAAAAGCAAGATGATGGTGTGTGTTTAAAAATATGAAGTGGGGTGCGCCTGGGTGGCTCAGTGGGTTAAAGCCTCTGCCTTCAGCTCAGGTCATGATCCCAGGGTCCTGGGATCGAGCCCCACATCAGGCTCTGTGCTCAGCAGGGAGCCTGCTTCCTCCTCTCTCTCTCTCTCTGCCTGCCTCTCTGCCTACTTGTAATTTCTGCCTGTCAAATAAATAAATAAAAATCTTTAAAAAAAAATATGAAGTGGATCTCACATGTCACCTCCCCACTCCTGTCCTGGCACACCCCTAAGCTCATTCACGTAACTTTAGAACTCAGTTTTCCCCTGATTTTAGTCATCATATTCCCTCCCACACCATACCCCTCCATCATCTCACCATCCAGATGACTGATCCTTCAGTTATCACGTTTCCCTATTATACTTGCTCATGATGTCATGTAACTTTGTGGGATTTGATGTCAGTTTTCTCATGAAGCCATGTGATTTTATTTCTGTAGGCACATAATAAGTATCCATTTTCTCACACTAAACTGCATATTCCATGAGTCAGAGAATATATTGATTTTAACTCATCAATGTACCCTCAGAGCATGGCATTTTGCCTTGCATATTGTAGGCTCTCAAATATCTGTTGAATGAGTAATTTAGATGCTGAAGGCTGAGCTGAAAAGGATTTAAAAATTGATAGGTTCAGAATGAAATGAAAAACTGACAGAAAATTACAAAGTCACAGCATCATAAACATGGATGACAAATTCGGGGAAAAGAAAGGAAATCAGTGTGCTGCAAAGCATGGTTCTAGACAATAAAAGAAATGTGGTATAAAGTAGGCCTGAAGAAATATACAAAACTAGGCATAATAAAATTTATGCAGAGGAAAAAGTAGTTAATCATGAAAGGCAGGGGAAAAAATGTACTAAGTAAGCAACAAACAACATGCTACAGTATTACAATGTTAAGAAAAATTAACACAGATTAGAAAAAGTCTGGGTTAATAGTTTTTGTGTGTGTGTTCCTTGTTACATACCAGGGATTCATAAACCACCTACACACATTATCTTATATAAGCTGCACAATAACCCATGAGCAAGGTATGAATATCCATATTTTATTTATTTTTTTATTTTTTTAAGATTGTATTTATTTATTTCACAGAGAGAGGGATCACAAGTAGGCAGAGAGGCAGGTGGGGTGGGGGGCAGGGAGCAGGCTCCCTGCTGAGCACAGAGCCCGATGTGGGGCTTCATCCGAGGACACTGAGATCATGACCTGAGCCGAAGGCAGAGGTTTAACCCACTGAGTCACCCAGGCGCCCTTGAATATCCATATTTTAAAGAGATCCAAAGAGACTCAAAGT
>PISX010037343.1:0-11145 GCA_004024625.1 Mellivora capensis
GGTGGTGGAGGCCAATACTTTGCCAAACCATGAAACCAAGGTGGCTACGGTGGTTCCAGCAGCAGCACGGGGGGCAGGGCCTGGCTTCTACAAAGAAGACATGTTTTAGACAATACTCATGTGTATGGGCAAAAAACTTGAGGACTGTATTTGTGACTAACTGTATAACAGGTTCTTTTCTTTTCTTTTTTTTTTTAAAGATTTTATTTATTTATTTGCCAGAGACAGTGGGAGAGAGAGAGCAAGCGAGCGCAGGCAGAGTGGCAGGCAGAAGCAGAGGGAGAAGCAGGCTCCTTGCCGAGCAAGGAGCCCGATGTGGGACTCGATCCCAGGACGCTGGGATCATGACCTGAGCTGAAGGCAGCCGCTCAACCAACTGAGCCACCCAGGCGTCCCTAACAGGTTATTTCCATTTCTGTTCTGTGGAAAGTATAAAGTTCTGTTCTGTGGAAAGTAAAAAGCATTCCAACAAAGGATTTTAATGTAGACTTTTTTTTTCTTACACCCGTGCTGTTCATTGCTACATGTAATAGTCTGATCATGATGCTGAATAAATGTGTCTTAAAAAAAATCTACTAATTGAAATTTTAAGTGGAAAAATACCATGCTATCTCCACAGATGCAAAAATATATCCAATAAAATTCAGCACTTATTCATTTATAAAGATCTTTGCAAACTGGGGATAGTAGGGAACATTCTTAACAGTTTATAGCATCTATCAAACTGAAGGAGGAAATAAAAATAGTTGTATAAAGAGGAATCTAGTCACAAGTGGGAAAATAGGTAAAAATATTCTTATATATTTACCAAAAAAAGATGCACACAATGAAATATCTAAGTTCTTCATCTCTAGCAAAGAGCAGGGTAAGGATATTATTGAGAATCCTGGCATTTACATCAAAGATACTCAAAATTAGGAAGGAAAGAAACTTGCCACATAGGTGGACACTATTGCTTACTTATTTCACAGTTATTTTACCTTTTACTTACTAACGACTCTAATTTTTGTTAGATACCCAACATCAGGGGATGATTTATTATTGTCTTAATCATTCAGGAAATTCCACTTACCTTGACTGGATGCTCAGTTACACAGTCTTCCTTGCAACTAAGGGTAGCCCTGTGATACAGAATTAGCCAGTGAGTCTAAAGGGAACTTTTTGGTGGAATAGTCTTTGCTCTTCTCTCAATTTGTACCTGATGTCTGAGAAAGTGATGCTAAAAGCTACAGAAGCTGTAATGAGACTATGAAGGAAAGGGGAAAAAAAATCACAGTCACATTTAACCAGTAAATTGACTTATCATGGAAATGCAGAACCAAACCCAACATCTCATACCCCCTCTCAGAGTTCTTGAGTAACATTAAACATACTTATGGTTTAAACTATGGCTATTTAGATTACCTTTTTTTCCTTTTTAAAAAATTTTAAGTATTAGGATCTCTTATACCTAGTTACTCCTTTTTTTAAAAATTTCTTTTCAGCGTAACAGAATTCATAGTTTTTGCACCACACCCAGTGCTCAATACAATACGTGCCCTCCCTAATACCCACCAACAGGCTCCCCCAACCTCCCACCCCCCGCCCCTTCAAAGCACTCAGGTTGCTTTTCAGAGTCCATAGTCTCTCATGGTTCACCTCCCCCTCCAATTACCCTCAACTCCCTTCTCCTCTCCATCTCCCGATATCCTCCGTGTGATTTGTTATGCTCCGCAAATAAGTGAAACCATATGATAATTGACTCTCTCTGCTTGACTTATTTCACTCAGCATAATCTCTTCCAGTCCCGTCCATGTTGCTACAAAAGTTCGGTATTCATCCTTTCTGATGGAGGCATAATACTCCATAGTGTATATGGACCACATCTTCCTTATCCATTTGTCCGTGGAAGGGCATCTTGGTTCTTTCTACAGTGTGACGACCGTGGCCATTGCTGCTATAAACATTGGGGTACATGTGGCCCTTCTTTTCACCACATATGTATCTTTGGGGTAAATACCCAGTAGCGCAATTGCAGGGTCATAGGGAAGCTCTATTTTTAACTTCTTGAGGAATCTCCACACTGTTCTCCAGAGTGGCTGCACCAACTTGCATTCCCACCAACAGTGTAAGAGGGTTCCCCCTTCTCCACATCCTCTCCAACACACGTAGTTTCCTGTCTTGCTAATTTTGGCCATTCTAACGGGTGTGAGGTGGTATCTCAATGTGCTTTTAATTTGAATCTCCCTGATGGCTAGTGATGATGAACATTTTTCCATGTGTCTGATAGCCATTTGTATGTCTTCATTGGAGAAGAGTCTGTTCATATCTTCTGCCCATTTTTTGATATGATTATCTGATTTGTGTGTGTTGAGTTTGAGAAGTTCTTTATAGATCCTGGATATCAACCTTTTGTGTGTACTGTCATTTGCAAATATCTTCTCCCATTCCATGGGTTGCCTCTTTGTTTTGTTGACTGTTTCTTTGCGTGCAGAAGCTTTTGATCTTGATGAAGTCCCAAAAGTTCATTTTTGCTTTTGTTTCCTTTGCCTTTGGAGACATATCTTGAAAGAAGTTGCTGTGGCTGATATCGAAGAGGTTACTGCCTATGTTCTCCTCTAGGATTCTGATGGATTCCTGTCTCATGTTGAGGTCTTTTATCCATTTCGAGTTTATCTCTGTGTATGGTGTAAGAGAATGGTCGAGTTTCATTCTTCTACATAGAGCTGTCCAATTTTCCCAGCACCATTTATTGAAGAGACTATCTTTTTTCCACTGTATATTTTTTCATGCTTTGTCGAAGATTATCTGACTGTAGAGTTGAGGGTCCATATCTGGGCTCTCTATTCTGTTCCACTGGTCGATGTGTCTGTTTTTATGCCAGTACCATGTTGTCTTGGTGATCACAGCTTTGTAGTAAAGCTTGAAATCAGGTAACGAGATGACACCAGTTTTATTTTTGTTTTTCAACATTTCCTTAGCAATTTGGGGTCTCTTCTGATTCCATACAAATTTTAGGACGATTTGCTCCAGCTCTTTGAAAAATACCAGTGGAATTTTGATCGGAATGGCATTAAAAGTATAGATTGCTCTAGGCAGTATAGACATTTTAACAATGTTTATTCTTCCGATCCAAGAGCATGGAATGGTCTTCCATCTTTTTGTGTCTTCTTCAATTTTTTCATGAGTGTTCTTTAGTCCCTTGAGTACAGATCCTTTACCTCTTTGGTTAGGTTTATTCCCAGGTATCTTATGGTTCTTGGTACTATATTAAATGGAATCGATTCTCTAATTTCCCTTTCTGTATTTTCATTGTTAGTGTATAAGAAAGCCACTGATTTCTGTACATTGACTTTATATCCTGCCACGTTACTGAATTGCTGTATGAGTTCTAGTAGTTTAGGGGTGGAGTCTTTTGGGTTTTCCATATAAAGTATCATGTCATCTGCGAAGAGAGAGAGAGTTTGACTTCTTCCTTGCCAATTTGGATACCTTTTATTTCTCTTTGTTGTCTGATTGCTGTTGTTAGGACTTCTAATACTATGTTGAACAAGAGTGGTGAGAGTGGGCAACCTGGTCGTATTCCTGATCTCAACGGGAAGGCTGTGAGCTTCTACCCATTGAGGATGATGTTTGTTGTGGGTCTTTCATAGATAGATTTGATGAATTTCAGGAATATTCCCTCTATCCCAATACTTTGAAGTGTTTTAATCAGGAACGGATGCTGGATTTTGTCAAATGCTTTTTCTGCATCAATTGAGAGGACCATGTGGTTCTTCTCTCTTCTCTTATTGATTTGTTCTATGACATTGATTGATTTGCGAATGTTGAACCATCCTTGTAAGCCAGAGATGAATCCCACCTGGTCATGGTGGATGATCTTTTTAATGAGCTGTTGGATCCTGTTTGCTAGGATCTTGTTGAGAATCTTAGCATCCATATTCATCAGTGATACTGGTCTGAAATTCTCCTTTTTGGTGTGGTCTTTGCCTGGTTTGGGGATCAGGGTAATGCTGGCTTCATAAAAAGAGTCTGGAAGTTTTCCTTCTCCTTCAATTTTTTGAAACAGCTTCAGGAGAGCAGGTGTTATTTCTTCTTGAAGGTTTGGTAGAATTCCTCAGGGAATCTGTCAGGTCCTGGGGTCTTGTTTTTTGGGAGGTTTTTGATCACTGCTTCAATCTCGTTACTAGATATCGGTCTATTCAGGTTGTCAATTTCTTCCTGGTTAAATTTTGGGAGTTTATAGTTTTCCAGGAATGCATCCATTTCATCTAGGTTGCTTAACTTATTGGCATATAACTGTTGATAATAACTTCTGATGATTGTTTCTACTTCCTTGGTGTTAGTTGTGATCTCTCCCTTTTCATTCATAATTTTATTGAATTGAGCTTTCTCTCTTTTCTTTTGGATTAGTGTGGCCAATGGTTTATTGATCTTATTGATTCTTTCAAAAACCAGCTTCTAGTTTCACTGATATGTTCTACTGTATCTCAAGTTTCTACCTCATTGATCTCTGCTCTAATCTTGATTATTTCCCTTCTTGTGTGTGGAGTTAGTTTAATTTGTTGTTGATTCTCCAGTTCTTTAAGGTGTAGAGAGAGCTGGTGTATTCTGGATTTTTCAAGTTTTTGAGGGAGGCTTGGATGACTATGTATTTCCCCCTTAGGATCGCCTTTGCTGTATCCCATAGGTTTTGGACCGACGTGTCTTCATTCTCATTTGTTTCCATGAATTCTTTAAGTTCTTCTTGATCTCCTGGTTGATCCAAGCATTCTTAAGCAAGGTGGTCTTTAGCTTCCAGGTGTTTGAGTTCCTTCCAAACTTTTCCTCGTGTTTGAGCTCCAGTTTCAAAGCATTGTGATCTGAGAATATGCAGGGAATAACCTCAGTCTTTTGGTATTGGTTGAATCCTGATTTGTGACCCAGTATGTGGTCTATTCTGGAAAAGGTTCCATGTGCACTTGAGAAGAATGGGTATTCTGTTTTAAGGTGGAATGTTCTGTATATATCTATGAGGTCCATCTGGTCCAATGCGTCATTCAATGCTTTTGTTTCTTATTTGATTTTCTGCATGGATGATCTGTCTATTACTGAGCGAGGCGTGTTAAGATCTTCTACTATCAATGTATTCATATCAATATGACTATCTTTAATTAATTAATTTTTATTAATTAATTTATCTTTAATTAATTAATTAATAGTTTTCTTGTGTAATTGGCTGCTCCCATATTGGGGGCATAGATATTTACAATTGTTAGATCATCTTGGTGGATAGTCCCTTTAAGAATGATGTAGTGTCCTTCTGTATCTCTGACTACAGTCTTTAGTTTAAAATCTAATTTATCTGATATGAGAATCGCTATCCTGGCCTTCTTTTGATGCCCATTGGCATGAAAGATGCTTCTCCATACCTTCACTTTCAGTCTGGGTGTATCCTTAGGTTCAAAACGGGTCTCTTGTAGACAACATATGGATGAGTCCTGTCATTTTATCCAATCTGCAACCCTCTGTCGTTTTATGGGCGCATTTAGGCCATTCACATTGAGAGTGATTATTGATAGATACGTTTTTCTTGACATCGTGTTACCTTTGAAGTCTTTCTTTCTGTAGATTGTCTCTGTATTTCTGTTCAATGATATTCTTAGGATTTTTCCTCTTTTATAGAACCACCCTTAATATTTCCTGCAGTGTCGGCTTGGTGACCGCATACTCTTTTAAGCCTTGCTGATCTTGGAAACTCTTTATCTCTCCATCCATTTTGAATGTCAGTCTTGCTGGATAAAGTATTCTTGGCTGCATGTTCTTCTCATTTAGTGCCCGGAATATATCTTGCCAGCCCTTTCTGGCTTGCCAGGTTGCTGTGGACAGGTCTGACGCTATTCTGATGGGATTTCCTCTGTATATAAGGAGCTTCTTTTTCCTAGCTTTCCTAGCTCAAGAGAGTTTCTCTAGAATTATAATTCCTCATTCTTACTATCAGGTGTCTTGAGGACTTTTGAGAATCTAAAATCTTGTGGGGGGATCGTTCTGCCTCTAGTACATGAACGCTGGTTCCATTCACGAGGTTGGGAAAATTTTCATGTAGAACTTGTTCTACTATATCTTCTAGACTTCTTTTTTTCTCCTCCCCTTCAGGGATTCCAATAATTCTGACATTGGAACGTTTCATGGCATGATTTATTTCCCTGATTGTTTTTTCATGGATTGTAAGTTGTTTGTCCCAGGCTTCCTTCTGATCCTTTCTCTCTCTCTGTTTGTCCTCCAGATCACTCATTCTATCGTCTGTCTCAGTTACCCTAGCTTTTAGGGAATTTGGATTAGAATGGAACTCATTGAGAGCCTTGTGAACATCATCCCTGGTGGCTTTCAGTTCTGCCCTAACATTGTGAACATCATCCCTGGTGGCTTTCAATTCTGCCCTAATCAATTCCGTTTGGTCATCCATGGCTTTCTCCAACCTAGCTATTGCCTGGATAATTATTAGCCTGAATTCCCTTTCTGACATAATGTCTATGTCGGTAGCCTTTATCTCTCTTGCAGAAGGCCCATCCTCTGAATTTTTCTTCTGTTGGGCTTTCTTCCTCCTAGTCATTTTGGTGAGAGATGGCTGAATGGATGTAGCTGGATGTATCGACCATGGTGCAATCAAGGTGCACCCTGGAATGCTTCTCAGCAATCAATAGTCCCCACGCAAACAAAAGAAAAAAAGAAAGGGAGAAAGAAGAAAAGGACAGAGAGAGAGACAGGAAAAAGAAAGAAAGATAAAAGAGAAGGCTCAGCCCAAATGGGCCCCAAGGTAAGATTTGTGAATTATACAAGCAAAAAAAAGAGAAACAAAAAGACTGATAAAAGTATATGACAAGAGAAGAAAAAAATATGCATATGTATATAGAAGCAAAAGAAACACACAAGCAAAATAAGAACCTCGTCAAAAGGAACCCCAAGTATAAGATTTATATACTACCAGGACAAACACAAATACACAGAAACACTGGCAGAAGAAAAAGATGGGAGAGTGGTTATAAATTCTCAGTGTGGGCGAGGAAGGTTATTTCGACTCTTCCTGGATGTATCTTGATATCTTTGTTAAAGGACTCAACTTTCCTAAGATAATGGGGGATTAAAAATTGGTTTACCTATAGGGGTAGCATTGATTGGGGAAAGGGGATTACCTTGAAGTTTAACTCTATCTGAATATTAAAAAATAAAAATAAAGAAAAGAATGAACTAAACTAAAGTAAAATTTTTAAAAAATAAAAAAATAGAAATGTGAAAGAAAAACACGGGTATATGTATCAAAAAGTTCAGGTTAAAAGGTTATTATGGAATTTGATGTACTGGACATCTCACTGTGATGGTAAATAGGCTAAAAAAATCTATATAAAAAATTTAAAAAATTAAAAAAAAATTAAAAAATGAACCAGAATAGTAGGAACAAATACGAAATAAACGTTGTATCTATGAAGTAGTCGTGGTTATTCTCTTGTCGTCCTCCCTCCCCACTCCCCGTTGGCTTTCTGGGGGAGGGGCCTGCAGTGTGGGTTTTCAGGAAGTGTTTCCTGAGTTATGTCCTCCAGCGCCCCTCAAGGGGGTGGGCTCTGAGGAAACCGGTTTTTCAGGCTTTTGTTCTCTGGAGGTTTTTATGTATGTTCCTCTGTTTTCTCCCCCCTTGGCAGTTCTTGATGGTTTTTGGAGGTTTAGAGGAAAGCAGACTGCACCCAGACCTTCCTCTCTGAGAGAAGCCTTAGTCTGTTCCCCTCTGGGTGCTGCAGAGCACATAAGTTCCCCCTTGGCCGCTGGCAGTGCACGTTCCCAATCACGGTCCCTGGGGAGTCAGGGACTCCTGCTTGTACCCAAAGCCACGACAGCGCCGACTGTCTGGGCAGCTCCAGACCGCCAGAGAGGTTCCAAGCAGCGATCTCACACTGAGATTTTCCTGCTGGCCCGGGCTGGGAGCGCTCAGACTTACCGGGTCCGAGAGCGCGGATCTGGAGCTTCTGCACACCTCTCTCTGGGCAGGATGTGGGGCACATCTCAGGCTCTGATAGCGCTGTGAGGCGCCGCAGGCATGGGGACTGCAAAAAGGCTGTTTCTGCTGGCTGGCGGGGCTCCCATGCCCTTAGGCGCTCTCACTGGTGGCTCAGGGACCAAGACCTGGTTTCTCCACCAAACTCTCTCTGGCTCAGCGCCAGGGGTGGCTGTCCCTAACCGTCCCAGTTCCCACATTTCACCCCACGATCCTTTGCTCTTTTTGAGTGCTTTCTACCAGACTTCAAGTTAATGCTGGTCCCCAGACGCAGGGGACTCTCATATTGGAGTATCACTTTCCAATGGGTCACTTCTGGTGACTCTCTCCCCCTTTTGTTTATCTTCCGATACCAGCCCAGCGTTCCCACTCCACTTTATCTGCCCACTGGCGTCTTCTGCCCCCATAGAGATCTTTAGATTACCTTTTACTTTCATCCAAATGCATCCTAACTGATGTACAATGCAAAGATAGAGGCAGTAGTCAGCGAGAAAAGTAAGCTAAAAAATCCTCAAATTCCTTGCATATAGTTCTGTTGATAGTAAATGTAATTAGAACATTCATTTATTTATAAAAGTTAGGGAGAAAAGAGCAAATGATAAAAATCGGGGTTTCAGGAAAAGGTAGAAGAGTAAAGTAAGCCAAAGGAGGAATAAAGAAATCAGCATTATAAAATATGTAAATTAGCAATACCAAATAATAATAATAGAACAGGCATGGACTAAAAATTATCAGGGACTTTTACTTCTGGTAACTACTAACTAGACAGGTTGGACTAACACATTGCCAAAACAAAAAAGCTGAAGAACATATTTTTAAATTTTTTATTATTTTTCTTTTTATTTGGGTGTAGTTGATACCTTGGTTCAGGCATACAAATTAGTGATTTGACAAGTTTATACATTATGCTATGTTTGGTACAAGTATAGCTACCACTTGTCCTGTTACAATCCTATTACAGTATCATTGACTGTATTCCTTATGCTGTACCTTTTATTGCTGTCACATATTCATTCCATAACTGGAAACCTGTATCTCCCCCTCTCTCCTTCAACCATTTTGCCTGACCCACGGCGCTTCTTCCCTCTGGCAACCATTAGTTTGTTCTCTGTATTTATAGGTCTGATTCTGCTTTTTGTTTGTTTATTCATTTTGGTGAGCACTGTGAATTGTGTAAGACTGATGAATCACAGACCTGTACTCCTGAAAGAATTATACATTATATGTTAATAAAAAAATAAAATATAAAAAATGTTCACTCCCACCTCCCCCAAAATTTGGGTGCTCGCTTCGGCAGCACATATACTAAAAATTGGAACCAAAAAAATTTGGTATTTGTCTTTCTTAGTCTGGCTTACTTCACTTAGTATAATATTCCGTAGTTCCATCCATATTGTCTCAAATTGATTGATCTCATCCTTTTTTTATGGCTGTGTGTGTGTATATACCCACCTCATACACATATATGTGTATATATATACATACCCACATGTATATATGTATGCATACCACATCTGTCTTATCCATTTTTATATTGATGGACACTTAGGTTGCGTCCATATCTTGCTTGTTGTAAAAATAAACATAGGGGCACAAATATCTTTTTGAATTAATGGTTTTGTTTTCTTCAGTAGTAGAATTATTGGATCCTATGGTATTTCTATTTTTAATCTTTTGAGGAAACTCCATGCTACTTTTCACAGTAGCTGTACGAACTTATATTCCCACCAGCAGTGCAAGAGGGTTCCTTTCTCTCCACATCCTGGCCAATACTTGTTATTTCTTGTGTTTTTAATTTTAGCCACTCTGACAGGTGTAAGGTTGTAACTCATTATGGTTTTGATTTGCATTTCCCTGATGATTAGTGAGTGATATTGAGAATCTGTTCATGTATCTGTTGGCCATCTGTATGTCTTCTTTGAAAAAATGTGTATTCAGGTCGGCTGCCCATTTTTATTTTTATTTATTTTTATTTTTTTAATTTATATATTTTTATTTCTTTTCAGCGTAACAGTATTCATTGTTTTTGCACCACACCCAGTGCTCCATGCAATATGTGCCCTCCCTAACACCCACCACCGGGCTCCCCTAACATCCCACCCCCTGCCCCTTCAAAACCCCTCAGGTTGTTTTTCAGAGCCCATAGTCTCTCATGGTTCATCTCCCCCTCCAATTTCCCTCAACTCCCTTCTCCTCTCCATCTCTCCATGTCCTCCATGTTATTTGTTATGCTCCACAAATAAGTGAAACCATATGAATTGACTCTCTCTGCTTGACTTATTTCACTCAGCATAATCTCTTCCAGTCCCGTCCATGTTGCTACAAAAGTCTGGTATTCATCCTTTCTGATGGAGGCATAATACTCCATAGTGTATATGGACCACATCTTCCTTATCCATTCGTCTGTTGAAGGGCATATTGGTTCTTTCCACAGTGTGGTGACCATGGCCATTGCTGCTATAAACATTGGGGTACAGATAGCCCTTCTTTTCACCACATCTGTATCTTTGGGGTAAATACCCAGTAGTACAATTGCAGGGTCATAGGGAAGCTCTATTTTTAACTTCTTAAGGAATCTCCACACTGTTCTCCAGAGTGGCTGCATCAACTTGCATTCCCACCAACAGTGTAAGAGGGTTCCCCTTTCTCCACATCCTCTCCAAGACACATCGTTTCCTGTCTTGCTAATTTTGGCCATTCTAACTGGTGTGAGGTGGTATCTCAATGTGGTTTAAATTTGAATCTCCCTGATGGCTAGTGATGTTGAACATTTTTTCATGTGTCGGATAGCCATTTGTATGTCTTCATTGGAGAAGTGTCTGTTCATATCTTCTGCCCATTTTTTGATGTGATTATCTGTTTTGCATGTGTTGAGTTTGAGAAGTTCTTTATAGATCCTGGATATCAACCTTCTGTCTGTACTGCCACTTGCAAATATCTTCTCCCATTCCGTGGGTTGCCTCTTTGTTTTGTTGACTGTCTCCTTTGCTGTGCAGAAGCTTTTGATCTTGATGAAGTCCTAAAAGTTCATTTTTGCTTTTGTTTCCTTTGCCTTTGGAGACATATTTTTTTTTTCTTCCAAAAATTTTTTTTTAATTTCTTTTCAGTGTAACAGAATTCATAGTTTTACACCACACCCA
>PISX010037344.1:0-11147 GCA_004024625.1 Mellivora capensis
GCCTCAGTAGGATCCTTCTTTCTTTTCCTTGGAACACAAAGGTAACATACATGTATCTCATTCCACTTAACAAATAAATGAATCAAATATTCATATGTTACATGATCTATAAATGTAAAAGAATTCTTTGGAAGTTATGTAACCTACTGCAACTCTACAAGGGAGCAGGCTTTTAAACATTTCAGAGTATCAGTTCAATTGAATTTATCCTTAATCAAAATGAGAATTATTTTGTGTTTTATTCTGATGGTTTCTTACTCCGCTATCTCCAAGTACTGCTCAGCATTATTCTTATTGTTTCTCATCTATATGCATATAGCAAGATAGCACACCTGTCCCTAGGGTGCCTGGGTGGCTCAGTGGGTTAAAGCCTCTGCCTTCAGCTCAGGTCATGATCTCAGGGGCCTGGGATCGAGCCCCGCATCGAGCCTGCTTCCTCTTCTCTCTCTGACTGCCTTTCTGTCTACTTGTGATCTCTGTCTGTCAAATAAATGAATAAAATTTTAAAAAAACAAACAAAAACATAGCACCTGTCCCTTAGAAAATTTATTGAACTTAAGTGCATGACATACCCAGTTTCTAGCAGCAATATATTATCATTTTTAATAATAAAAACACAGAAAGTACAGGCTTAGACCACAAAAAAGGTATGTGCAAAAATTGAAAATATTACTATAAAAAGCTTCAGAAAATTCCAGCAGATGATTTACTATAATAATTTAGAGTCAGCTAATTCCTTCTTTTCACATAAATATAGTGATGATATAATTTTTCTTTATCACATTTAAATTACTTCTGACTTTAATATATCTATTTTTTTAATGAAACTATATCCCCTCTTTAGCTAATTAAGATTTGAGGGATTATTCTTGTTCTGTGTTACATCAGTTCATTTCGTTATCTTTTTCAAATTTCTCCATGTCAAAAAAACATATTTCCTAAGCTTCATAAAATTGAATTTATATTTAAAGGCAATCCATTCTGCTGAAAAAAATCCTTGAATAAAGAATGGTTTTGTCCTAGCTATAAATGTGAAGCTACAGGATTATGTCAACCACATAAATTGAAGCATTTAAATTAAATGAAATATAATTTTGCATAATACCATCCATTTCCTTATTAGCTAGCAAGAGATCACATTTAATATATGATTTACCAAAGTAAGCCCAATTGTTGTTCTGATATGTCTCAGTGCCAACAATCTGGGGAAAAATGAAAAGAGTACAGTCTTTCAGAATAGATTATATTTCACAGATGCCCAGAAGATGCCGAGATATGGCTTTATAGAGAATGATAAATCTTGTGCTATTACTAATGCAAATTTACTTAGACCAATTTTGATTTTGTGTTCAAATACATAATTTAAAACAATATATTGCCCTGCGTATATTTAGTTGATTTAATTCCGCTTCCTTACAACAAATTAAACACTTGTTTAATTTGTTAAGGAAATTGAACCCTTAGATGATGAACCCCAAAAATGGTCAAACTCAGTTTCATGTATCACAGATTCATTATGTTAATTTGATATGATAATAAAAACCTTTGTAAACAACTGACAACACAAATAAGCAGACAAACTCAAGACTCTTAAATAATCCCTGAAAGATTTTTGGCTGCCCCCAAAACTGTGAGAAATAAATGTCTGCTGTTCGACACAGACCCAGTTTATGGAATTTTGCTAGAGCAGCCTGAGCTGACTGAGACAGGAAAGACGATCCGTTCTGAGTGGGATTCAGAATCTGAAAGGACTCTGAGGTCCAGGGGACAATTCAAGCAACCCTACCACTGGAACAACACAATTCTTATGGACATTAGAGGTCTCTATGAGGTTGGAAAATACCCTGGCATCCCCAGCATGAAAACCACAAAGAACTCCAGGCTGACGGACCCAGTTTGGGACACTGGCAGCACATCGTTGTACATGATAAAAAAAATAGCTCTTGAGAGCTATAGACCTGAGAGTCTGACATCCAGAGACCTCCCTCAAGAGACCATGAGAGCAGAACTGGTCTTTCATAATCCAGTTTCTGGGAAAGACAACAAGTCAAAGATGAGGGTGACCCAGCAGATGTCTGTCATGAGGTAGAGATGGCACATTCTAGATTAGGAACAAACAGAATGAGAGGACTCAAATCAGCTTCCTGAGTAGGCTAACCTCAATGTTACCCACGATTGCCCCATGATGGTTTCTTCCTCAGCTCAAACTTATGCCCACACTGGGTTGTCCTATTACCTGCAACTGAGGAGGAGAAAGGCAAAGCTCACTTACTAGTTTCATGGTCAGTAGAGCATGAAAGCTAATATGGGAGGTGGGCTGCATTGAAGCCAGCATGAGGAGGGGTCCTGAAGATCAACAGGGCGAAAAGCAGTGACCCAGTGGACACTATTTCATTCATCTTGTGTAGAGAGAATAGCCAAGTTAGGAATATAGTCTGACTCACGGGAACCATGGGTAGTCTGGGTGGATGGTCCGTGAATAAAGAAAGATTAGAACACTGGAGACAAGGGAAGTAAGGAAAAGTTGACAGACTCAGAGAAGTGGTCCCAGGATGGGAAGATCTTCGATCTCAAGCTAACGCTCATGCAACAGCATTCCTCTAAAGATTCTCTACCTCAGGCTTCCAGGATATCTAACCAACAGACACAGGTACCTGGACGGAGAAACACACTGCATTAGAGATCAGCTGAAGCTCTGGATACGTCACAGAACCCACTGAAGAGAGTATCTGGGAGACAACAACAGCAGCACCCTCGGCCTCCCTCCCGAGAGGAGCACAGCCCTTGCTCAGCCCCAGGACCTTGGCAGCTGGGCTGCAGCATGGTTTCACCATCGCCTCTCCTTGGAGGCATTGGGTACGAGGTCCTTGGCATGAGGTCATTCGTGTAGTCCCTAAATTGTTGCTTCTTCTGTTACATGGAATTGTTATAATTCAATCTCATTAATGTGTTTTTCCTTCCATACAGATAAACAGCTTCCCATAAACTTCTTGTAGCTAGATCCCTCAGGCACCCTCCACACATGCTCAGACTTATCGGAACTCTGAGGATATGCACAATTAGCTCTATGTGTCCCCCTTCGCTATGCCTGCTCACAGACGTATCCTCAGACTTGTCATCTATGGCCAAGGTATGCCTGCGTCTTGTGGGTATTTGATTTAATGACATGTTGACTATATAGCAGGTGTTGGTGGTGGGGTGACAGAACTTAAGACATTTAATTTTCAATTGGACAAAACACCGATTGTGTGTGTATTCAAAGAACCACCAGTAAGTATAATGACCCAGTACTTTGTATCTGAAGCCTCTATTTCTTGAGTCCAAATTGAAAAAATAAACCTTATAGATTCCACTTAGAGATTAAAAAGTATATGTGATTCTTTTCAAAAGCTGCTTCCTTTCCAAGAGGGAAACAGTATGAGAACATAAATCATTTAGGACACTATGACATCCCATCGAGGCAAATCAAAATAAGTTGATTTCTATCCCCCCCCCAAATTTTATTGTAGAACAAACACTGAAATGTCTGATGGAAAACTGAACATTGAATCTTCATCATCTGATATCACTAAAGTTGTTCCAATCTCCCGTCAGTAGAAAGACCTTAGGAAAATAATGTAAGTATGATGGGCATACGGAGGAAATGAAGGTGCTAAAATACGACGTGTCTCTCTGGCTCTGAGTCCCACTGGGGCAGGGCTTCGCCATCACTTAGAACCTGAGTTCACTTGACAAAAATCTCCCTCCCGCTTCTAGTATTACTTAAATCCAAAATTAATCATATATTATCACTCAAAACTTGAAGCGATGGAGCAAAGCTGTTATTCTTGAACTAAATATGCTCTTCATATTTATAATACTGCTATGATTCTATTTAGCAAAGATGACCACATTCTGAACCATGGCAGCCTTTTTATCCATGATAGTGAGAGAGTGGGGAGGAAGAGAGGGAGAGAGATTGAGGAGGAAGAGAGAAAATGTTCAGCAGAGAAAGCTAGAAATGGGAATGAGTTTTGGAGGAGAGCAAATTATAAATAAGTTTCAGGAAGAGAGAAAAACATTCAGACAACCCAAATCAGAGGGTTGGCCAATGTTTCCTCTTTTGGAGACCTAAGAGAAATGGTATTGAGGATAACTTGGAATAGACACATTTTTAAGGGTAAAAAGAAGTGCACTGTGGCGTTGTGGGGAGAAGCCAGGACAGCACTGCGATAATATTGTGATGTTAGTCATTAACACATGCCCTTTTTGCTTCCAGGAAATGGTAATGGGTGCATTAGAGAAACGGAGACTGCTTCCCCCCAGATCACGAATGTCCACCCAACCCTTCACACCTTGAGAAGAAATGGCCCTCCACGTCTGCTCAGCATGTCTCCTTTCAATTTTCTTGGCTGAAGATGCTGCCCTCTAAGAAAGCACCCCCATCCCCCCCCTTTTTTTAATGGAAACCAAATCTGAATCAAGTGAAATATTTTGGATAGCATGAGGTATAGCCAAAGAGAGAAAATTGAACATTTAAAGCGGACACTGAAAGATCAGCTGGATAAGACATGGACACTGTTCATGAATGAAGTCGTAAGTCATTACGTTATATGAAACATTTGATAAGCAAATTTGGAAAAGTGAATTGTGATACCATGTAGCCAATTCATTGATATAGTTGGAAAGGATCTTTAGTGTCTGACAGACATTGGTTCAAATCTTGGCTATGCCATTTACTGTTTGATCTTAGACAAGTTACCTATTCCTTATGAGACGCAGTTCCCAATATCCACCCCAAATCATACCTCCATGTTAGGGATGCTGTAATGTTCAAACCAGGGCATCATTTTTAAAGCTCCTAGCCCATTCTAGATCATTATTATCATACTCATCATCATTGTTGATTTCTTTTTTCTATGTTTATTTCCTTTACTTCTGTTTTCGGACCAGAAATGATGAAAGGTGATTTCAAACTAACTACGGAGCACTGTGAGATGCCCTTAAGAATTAGCAGGAGCACAGAGAGGAGAGCTCCCCTCTGTATTCAGCCGGTGGTCCAGTGCAGACGCTAAGGGGTGCAGAGGGTTTCCTGGCCTTTCCAGCTCAGAAATAAGAGGAACATGCCAGCAGCAAGAAAAGGAAGCTAAGAAAAGGCTGAGGACAAGCTGTAGGAACTTAGGCTTCAAAACCACTGAAGCGATGGCTGCTCTGGCCGCGTCACAGAATCTGTGTGTGTGCAGGTCCCTCTGATCTGCAAGCGGCAGGTAGTGATACCGCCAGAGGAAATCCATTTGAAAGGCACCATGAAATGCAAGGCGTCATTATGATGTGGTTACACATGGCTCACTGGGCTGATCATTCACAGGCGCGCTGTCAAAAACTGTTTTTACATTCTGCTGCTAAATGGGAAATGAGAATACGCTGGCTTCAGTTTCCATCGGTTCTGTGGTGTCACAGTTAGCTGAGTGGATGCTTCACCAGACCTCTTCAAGCCTTTGGGACACATGGTCTGTGTTACAGAGCCGGCTTGCATTAAGATTCTCTCGTGATTGAGGCAATTAAATAGGCAATCACTATCTGGCCATGCTGTTCTGAGGAGTCTTACTGGAAGGAATCGGTATCGTGGTATTTCCTGAGTTTATGAATATCGATGTGCATCACGCGCTGTCCGTGATAGTGCGTCATGAATATGCCAATTTTTTAAATCGCATATATATGCTTCACTTGTTTTTATTTTATTTTATTTACTTATTTGAGAGAGAGAGAGAGCACAAGAGGGGAGAGGGTCAGAGGGAGAAACAGACTGCCTGTTGAGAAGGGAGGCCGATGCGGGGCTCGATCTTGGGACTCCAGGATCATGACTTGAGCCGAAGGCAGTTGCTTAACAAACCAAGCCACACAGGCACCTCACTTATTATTTTTTTTTCCAATTCAGAGCCTCTATTCCAATGTTTCCCCAGTATTGCTCCTGTCACTGAAGCCAGCCAGGCCTGTTCCCATAGATGGGAAGGAGATGACTGAGTCAAGATAAGGCACCTGGGGGTTTGCACACTACCTGCTCTCA
Source organism: Mellivora capensis (assembly GCA_004024625.1). Lineage (NCBI taxonomy): Eukaryota > Metazoa > Chordata > Mammalia > Carnivora > Mustelidae > Mellivora > Mellivora capensis. Next base: position 6,047 of record PISX010037344.1, read on the forward strand.
TGTTTGAACTTCCTTCTCCTGGTCAGTATTTTCTGTCCGGCTCAGAAATGGCCACAGTATTTTTGTCTCTGTAATTTTTACACGTGTCAAATGATCTTGGGTGTCCCAGCCTGACCCTCTGTGTTCTCAGAAATATTTTCTCTCTTGCTGTTTCTGCCTTCCCTGGGTAAATTTCCCTCCTCTAAATTTAAAAGTATTGGAACGTAAGCCAGAGGACAGCCGCGCTGCTCAGCAACCTTCCCCATGACCAAGGAGAAGATGAAAGAAGCTAAACAACTCTCTTTTCTGGCTGCAAGGCCCCTATGCTTCTCAGCAAACCTGTCAGATTCTTCAGCTGCTGCAGGCTCTCCCCCACCTCAGCCCTGCTGTGAGACCCCAGCCTAACATTCTGTGCTGCTGCCAATTTCCCCTGAGCCTTCAGGCCAAGCACCAACTCTCCAACACTGTCCCACAACCCATGCTGATCCACCTCCCATTCGCCCCAGGTGACCCTGAACTGGGGCTTGAACCATGAGATGCTCTGTGCACTGACCTGAATTACTACATTCGTTCATATTTTGGGGTCTTTGTGGGTAATTCAAAGGCATAATAAAGTTTTAGCCCTGTGGATTATGAATGGACCTTCCTGTGCTTGGGGACTGTGCCTGGCACTACGGATGAATACATCACTAGGACAAAATTCTCCTCCAGAGGAAGAAGTTACAGTCATGTTATGAATGGGCAGAATCTGAACCAAATCATAAAAAAAAAAAAGGTAAGAATTTGTTAAGTGGACAAGAGAGAAAAGGTCATTCCTAGGAATAAAAACAAACAAATAAACAAACAAAAAAACTAATATGAGCTCTGCCTCCAGATTTTCTGATTAAATTGTTTTATGTTGACAACATGGGTTTCTAACAAGTTTCCCAGGTGATGGTGATATTGCCAGTCAATGAGAACCACGGGTTTTGAGGAGAAAATATAAATCCCCATGTTGAGTTGGAAGGAATATAACAGTGAATCAGTAATATTCTTTTCATAAAAAGGAAAGAAAGAGACCATCAAGAATCTAAGAAACGGGGGTGCCTGGGTGGCTCAGTGGGTTAAAGCCTCTGCCTTCAGCTCGGGTCATGATGTCAGGGTCCTGGGATCGAGCCCCACATCAGGCTCTCTGCTCAGCAGGAAGCCTGCTTCTTACTCTCTCTCTGCCTGCCTCTCTGCCTACTTGTGGTCTCTGCCTGTCAGATAAATAAATAACATCTTTAAAAAAAAAGAATCTAAGAAATGGAAAGCAGGACTGAATGGAAAGAAGGTACATCTTCTCAGCCCAGTATGTTGGATTAAAGATTGGCTAAAATTGACTTAAATTTATGACTTGTTCCCTAACTGATGGAGAACTCATGCTATTTGGGATGTTTCTTAGAAAACACATATTTAGTTTATAGTTTTTGCACACAGAAACATGATGTTAACTGGGGCTAGTAGGGTTAATATTTTAAACTTCTAAATGAATGTCTTTGTACTTTATCAAGACACATATACATGTCTTGTATATTTTTGTCTCCCCAGCATTTCCATTTGTCTGACCACCACAACTGTGTCTTATCCTAACAGTCCACACATACCTGAAAAACCAAGCAAAGGGTGGAGTTCCATCTTGAAAAACCGAACAGGCATTTTGAACAATACATTCATAGCAATGAAACCTGGACATTTATCAGATGTGGGAGGGAAAGTTCTTAGTCTGCATTATGAAAAGAACAGCCAGATAGCAGCTGTTGGCAGAGATGAAATAGACGAAAAACTGTAACAAACCATTCAAATTACTTTGTGGAAGAGATTTCCTCCCCTGCCGGAGATATTGCATAGCCTCCTGGTCAGTCTCCTCATGGACTTGGCTTTCACTTTGGGAAGGGAACCACCTTTTTCTATACTTGCTCGCATTTTCACTTTCGTGAATTCTACAGAACTAGGTCTTTTCCGTGTTTTGGGAGTTTTTTCCTGTTTTTGGAAGGATTCCTGACCTTTTGATCTTGCTGCTGATGGTTTTGAGTCTTTTCCATTCTGGTTTAATTTGTGTGCACTTTTGGCTGGAATATCTTCTATAGATTTCTTTACTGGATGTCTGTCTTCAGCTTCCTCCTTCTCACCACCGTCATCATTATCTTCTTCTTCATCATCATTTTCATCAGCAGCAAGTTCTACTTCTTTCTGTGGAAAACTGCTACTACTTCCATGGGCAGCATGCTTTCCAGACATCCCAAGGAGTTCACATCCTCTTCTTCTTCATCTTCTGACTGCGCATCTCCCATCATCCACCAGCACGCACAGGCCCTGAGCCACATTCCCACCGTAAGACCACAGGTGGTGTTACTTCAAACCCCCAAGGGAAACCGCTGGCTGGACAGACATTTTCAAAGTTGCCAGTGTGCCTTGAATTGATTTCCGTGGTAACCCACTGCTTCTGCTTCAACAATGTGCAATTCATTCTTCACACCTTGCACTGACCCTTCTTGAAGATAACCGGTGCTCATTTCATCATTATCTACCTCAACATGATCTTCTTTGTCAGCCTTTGTTCACAAAAGATAGTTCTGGGTCTCATGTCCACGTCCATCGACTCCTCCGTGGGGTGGTGGTGAACACTTGGGTGGGATGGAAGACGGACAGACATAAACATAATGCAGAGAACAGCCATGCTGGAGGGAGTCACACTAAGGGGGGAAATGAAATATTTTAAACCAGAAGAGACAGTACTGTAAACTCCATCATTTTAAGGAGAGAGAGAGAAAAAAAGGGGGTGGGGACATAAGTCTATATCCCTGGCCAGATCCCTGGGTTATACAAAGAAATAAATTTTCAGGATTTTTTTTTCTTTACTCCATGTCCAGTTTTCAATTGACTTTATGATGGTCTATGAACCCTCATGATCTAAGGTAGTTTTACTAACCCCACTGCTTAATGCAGAGACTCCCATTACTCCATACATTTTTAAATCCACCATACGTCAAATATGAGCTTCCTGTTTTTTCATTCTCTTACTCTTCTAAAACTACTTTTAAAGTTAGTTATTGTATACCAATTTAAGGTAAGCTGTCACTCGGATTAAGACCACTTACACTGCTCAAATAAAGATCACAAAATAAAGGTTACAAATAAAGTAACCTATGAACTACTGTATCATAACTATGGGAAAATTCACTACTTTTACTTTTTTTCTTGTAAAATAAATCCACAGAGTATGGAAACAAAATCATTATTTTGTGATTTTTCAGTTACATCACCATCATGCTTCATTAGTATCATGAATGAATACTTCTGAAAGTTAAAAAGATGTGAGTTTTAAAATGTCATTCTTTCATCTGTAATTCATAAAAGGATTAACAATGCTGGTAAATTTCCATTTAGCTCTTAAGTGTATAGAGTTGTTCATTCCTTCAAGATATACAATCAGTATAAAGTGACCTTGAAAAATGAGAGAAACTCCTTAAAAATACTGGCAAGATTTAGAAGAGTTCTTTAGTTAGAAGTCATCCAAGAGGCTATGGGACCAATACCCAGCTTTTAGAGAGATGGATGTCAACATTTCACAGTGAAGTCAATCCTGTGGTGTGCTTCCAACAAACCAATACATTAACAGCATCATACTTCATTTTTTATGTGAACATCCAATTATCAAGACAGTGGTTCCCCCAAGATGTTTCAGTCACCCATGAATGCTGAATATTTCCATGGTTCTCGTAAGTCCACCCCCACCCTTCTTTGTAAGCCTCTGAGGCCTGGGGGCTGACCTCTATGGAGCACACAGTGGGCCCCCTAATGTCTGGCATGGATTAGTGGAAGGAGCTGCACACCAGCCTAAGAGCGAAGTGGGGGAGGGGAGTTACTCTCCTCACTCCCTCCTTGCTGATTTGCTCTCCCTGTCCAAGCCTCTGGCAGGAGGCCATTTCTATGCATTGTCCTCCCTCCCTGAGCTCTGATGATCCCGCCAGCCCGGGTTCCACGTGTTCGTCTATGCTTCCAGTATTGCTAGGACAAGGCCTGCATACATCCTGTGGTTTCCCCAGTTGGCCGTTAATGAACTCTGCTGAGACGCCTCACTGAGGGTACTGTTTCCTTCCAGAATACTGTTACTTAGACATGCCCAGTGTCCCATGATACAATAAGTTCACAATGATATAAATACTAATAGTGATAAAGGAAATTTTCAATTCTCAGTGTTTGTGGGCTCTGCGCCCCCCCTACCCCCCCCAGGGAGGCTACACTATAACAGTTACCAAGGTCAGAATGACTGACAAAACCTCAAAGCACCTGCTCTCTTTCTGCCCGGAGCACACATTGTACATCTGCTTCATTAAAAGAACAAAAAAAACAGGGGTGCCTGGGTGGTTCAGTTGGTTAAGTGTTTGCCTTCAGCTCAGGTCATGATCCCAGTGTCCTGGGATAAAGCCCTGCATCGGGCTCTCTGCTCAGCAGAGAGTCTGCTTCTCTCTCTGCCCCTATCCTCTCTCTCTCTCTCTCTCTCAAGTAACTAAATAAAACATTTAAAAACTAAAAATAAAAACATGGGATACAGTCTGTAATCTTCTGGAATGTCCTTTCTTATGATGATTTGTAACTTCTTTATGTAAAAACCACATACAACCCTACACCAAATGCTCCTTCCCTGGACGCTCTCTTCTTTGTGGAGACTGTGTACTGCAGACAGCCGTCCTCACTGGGGCTCCAGTAACACTCTTTACCCTTCTCTTTAACATTAAAAAATTTTTTTTTCTTCATTTTCCACTGACAGCAGTAACATTTTAATAAACAAATTACTCAACATGCACTTAATAATGGATATAGGCTTAACACATTATTTATACCAATATGTTCCCTATAAATTAAAAAATAATAATTTTAATATTGTTGCTCTGATACTATACTCTGCCTTTTTAAGACACCAAAAATTCATAAGTAGCACATCATTAATGATGTCTCACAGTTTAATAATTTTAAAAACATTTTGTTTATATCTACTTTAGTGTCAGAGTAAAAATCTAGTTAATAAAATTTGCAGCTTAAAAATGATGTTGCTGAAACCTCTTCGACCTCAGCCGAAGCAACATCTTCCTAGGAACAT
>PISX010037345.1:0-11139 GCA_004024625.1 Mellivora capensis
CTGAAGCCCATTACCACCAACCCCACAGACAGGGATCAAAATGCTGAAGCTGGGGAACTGCCCTGGGGATTATTAGTGCCACATCTGTGGGGGAGAACAGCAGACACTCTGCTGAACTCGGGGAGCTGCTCAAGGTCCATTACCTTCACTGTGCCAGGGGACTGGGAGCACCACACTGAACTTAGGGACTGTACGCTATCTTTATATGCACTCTTCCTGGAGAACACAGGAAATCCTGAAATGTCCACAACCCTTCACAAAAAAGCTTGGGTCAGCAGGTGCCCTGGAGTTCAGGGGTTTGGGGCATATGGCCAGTTGATGGACATTGGGCAGAAGAGACTTCCAAGGGAAAAAGAAAACCCATCTGAGTCTCCACAATGGATTGGCTTCATGCACCCTTCGAGGAACCTACTCCCAGGACTCCCACCCCAGTGCACAGACCACACTTACTGAGGCAGGACGCCTGCTCAGGATCTCTCCTGGGGCCCCTTTGCCTGCCTTCACTCTGCCTCCTGGGGCAGCTATGGGCCCGCCCATGGAGGCCGTAGCTTCACCCCCACACGCTGATCAGTCAGGGAGGGTGGTGTCCTGACCCTATTGGATGGCACGCCTGCCTGTACCAGGCGACCTGTCCATACACCTGCACTTTGCTTTTGCAGGTACTCCTGGAGGCTCCTGCTGGCCCTAACACCTGGCTCAGGGGGCTTCTGGGAATGGGCAAGTTGTGGGCAGGGCCTCCTGGTTTCACCCCTCCCCCAGATTTTGAGGCTCTTCCATGATCCCTCTGGCTACAGACCACCCTTAGAGCCCTGGCCCTTCCATTCATGCACCAGCCCTGCCTGTGGAGATATTCCCTGCTCTTGGCAAGGTCAACTGCTCTCAGACCTTCCCAGGCTTGGGCTTTAGGAACTGCATTGGTTGGGGTGCCTGGGTGGCTCAGTCCTTAAGCATCTGCCTTCAGCTCAGGTCATGATCCCAGCGTCCTCAGATCAAGTCCTGCCTCCAGCTCCCTGCTCAGGAGGAAGCCTGCTTCTCCCTCTCCCACCCCACTGCTTATGTTCCCTCTCTTGCTGTGTCTCTCTCTCTCTGTCAAATAATAATTTTTTTTTTAAAAGGGAGGAAATGCAATCATTTCCCACATTTCCAAGGCAATTTTAAGACCCAAAAGTAATGCTCTAAGTGGGAGGAGCCTCACCTTCTGGTCTCACCCATGGAGTGGATAGAGCTTCTCAGACCTTATGAGCATCCTTCCAGGATGATCCCATTTATGCTGGAATATATATCCATATGCTTGGTTCTGCAGGGAAGCTCCAGGATGAATCAGAACAACTGCCCTTCTGTGCTGTTGGAGTTGTGAACCAGGCACACTGATTTTTCACTTAAAAAAGAAAACATATTGCTATTGTTGACACCAAAGGAACAAATCCTTTTAAACATTTTAGAGAGAAAGGAATAGAGTTTTATTCAAACCCAAGTCAAGACAGCTGCTTGGGAGACAGAATCTTCACCAGGAAGGAAGTGCTCTGGGGGAGGAACATTTGGGGCAGGTTTCTATATTCATTCTGTTTTGTTTTACATACAGAGTTACACATCATCATGAGAAAGAACATTCCAGAAAGTTATAGAATTTTTCTTATGTTTTCAGTATGTGCAAGTCAGTAGGACTTTAATCTTATGGGAGCAAGAGAGGGTCTTTGGGGGTGCCTGGGTGGATCAGTTGGTTGGGCCACTGCCTTTGGCTCAGATCATGATCCTGTAGTCCTGGGATCGAGTCCCGTATTGGGCTCCCAGCTCTGCGGGGAGTCTGCTTCTTCCTCTGACCTTCCCCACTCTCATACTCTCTCTCTCTCAAATAAATAAATAAAATATTTTAAAAATTTAAAAAACCAAATAAAATTTAAAAAAGAGATTCTTTTGTTTTTCATATCTTAATGTTGGCAATGGCCTTTTATGGTTATCTTTTTCTTCTCAAAGCAGATGTACAGCATGTACTTGGGACAGAAATAGGGGCCATGCTCTGAGGTTCGGTCCAGTCATTTTGAGCTTGGTAAAATGTGAAAGGTTAGCTTCCCTGGGAGCCCAGGATCTGGGCCCATGGATGGTAAAATATAAAACTTTCCATTACCGGGACGCTGGGTGGCTCAGTGGGTTAAAGCCTCTGCCTTTGGCTCAGGTCATGGTCTCAGGGTCCTGGGATCCAGCCCCGCCTTGGGCTCTCTGCTCAGTGGGGAGCCTGCTTCCCCCCACCCCTGCCCGCCTCTCTGCCTACTTGTGATCTCTGTCTGTCAAATAAATAAAATAAAATCTTTTAAAAAAACCTCTCCATTACCATTTTAATTACTACTAAAGGGAGGAACTTGAGACAAAAGCACCTTTAACAATAGTACCAAGAAATCAAAATGATGCCTGTAGAAGGTTACCTGTTCCATGGTCAACACAGGTAACAGAGGTGTTCACAGAAGCTGGGATCCTCACTTTCTCCTGCCCAAATCTCTGAAGTACACAGATAATTTCAAGTCAATTTTAGAACCACCCGAAATCTTAGAGATGTCTGGCACCATTCCCTTGGACTACAGAATAAAACAGAGTAGCTCATTTCCCAACAGTAATTTAAACATAAAGTCCCCCTAAAGCTTGGATACACTGTCTTAGTTCTTTCCCTGCAGATTTTGACTAATGAAAGTCATTGTCATACCATATAAACACTATGATGGTTGGGAATAAGTTCTTGTGAGTAAGGGGATAGTTTAGCAATGTTTATAAAGCATTGTCTTACTTTGTAGAAGAGGATGAGCTAAGTGTTTTTTTTTAAGATTTTTAAAAAATTTATTTATTCTACAGAGAGATCACAAGTAGGCAGAGAGGCAGGCAGGTGGGGGGTGGGGGGGAAGAAGGCTCCCTGGCAAGCAGAGAGCCCGATGCAGGGCTCGATCCCAGGACCCTGGGATCATGACCTGAGCCGAAAGCAGAGGCTTTAACCCACTGAGCCACCCAGGTGCCCCAAGCTGAGTGTTTTTAATACTATTTCAGACCTGTCTTGCAGCACACTCTGAACAGCCCAGAGCCTGAATCAATTATAAAAAGATAGTTCTTTCAGCAACTTTAATATCAGAAAAATATTATAATGTCTCTATTCCTAGGGATCTTTGAGTATCTTACTCAGAGGTCCTCCACTCCTAATGATCATGATGCTCAGAGGTAAAAAGGCCAGCTGAATTCATTCCAGTTGACCACACAATAAGAAAATCCTGAGACTTGAGATGTTTCCAGATTGAGAAGACCAGAGACAAGAGGGAAATAGTACTGTGTATGGGATAACAAGGGATTTGGAGTCAGTTTGGGGATTCCCACAGATTTCTGACACTAAAATCCTCTGTGACTTGAATCATCTCTGAGCCCCTGTCTAACCATCTAGAAAATGCGACCAATAATATCTACATCATAATTTGGAAGTTTAAGAGGGAGAATTCCATAAAGAGCCAGTGTGATGGCTCTCAAGAGCAGGTGCTCAGGAAGCCATGATTTCTATTTGGGTCTATTTCTTTCATGTTGAATCCATATTTCTAATGGATGACTCACAGGATGATTTTCAAACCTTAAGGTTTGAAAGGAAGGTCAAGAACCCGATGTCATGTCATATTTCAATCAGAAAACGTGTTGTTGGACTGGTGAGGACAATACAATAGCACTGTCACCTGTAGGGGTGTGGAGCTTCCCATCTCCTTATGGCCATGTTGTCTCACTTAGCTCAGGGCCACCAGGAAGGGCAGCTTGGGTGGGGGGCACCGTCATCACTAGCATTGGGGAGCTTCCCAATTCCATATGGCCATTCTGTTCCTCTTAGCTCGGGGCTACCAACAAGGGCAGCTGTGGGGGAACCACAGGCCAAGGCTGGGAGTTGTGCCATCTAGGAAATTATAGTGCTCTTCTCAGATAGAGTGCCATTGTTTGCAGCTCTGATATAGGAAAGGTTGAGAATTTAGCTTGTGATTCCCTCTCTGACCCTTAGGATATGTAGCAAAGTTACATTTAATTTTTAAACATTGAGGGACTTCCTGGTTTTCTTTCATTATGACTAAGACTCAATTCCCCTGTGGTCTTAGAATATAATCTAGTTAATTTCAGGCTTTAAAAGGTGTAGACTTGATTCATGGACCAACATTTCATCTACTTGGGTAAATATCCCAGGACCACTTGAAAATAACGTATTCTGTCCTTCATATGAAATGTTCCATATATGTCAATGAGGTCACATTTGTTACCAATGTTTCATCTGCTTTTTCTATCAGGTATTGAGAAAAGTATATTAAAATCCTCAAACAGTGCTACTCTAGTCAACATTGCACTGGAGAATCTACCAAGTGTTATAAGACAAGAGAAACAAAAAGAATAAGAATTGAGGGGATAATTGTGACTATTCACAGATAATATGAGGGTATATATAGAAAATATAGAATAGTCTATAAATACACTATTAGAATTCAAAACAGTAAACTTGCAAATCTTAGAAGCAAGAAAGCAATCCAGAAAGCAGCCAGGGGGAAGAGATTTCTTATGTACAGAGGGAGGAACATCAGAATAATGTCAGTCCTGTCCACAGAGACCTGGCAAGCTAGAAAGGGCTGGCAAGACATACTCAGGATACTAAATGGGAAGAACATACTGCCAAGGATACCTTTATCCAGCAAGGCTGTCATTCAAAGAAGAAATAATATTCTTCTGAAGCTGTTTCAAAAGAGAGAAACATAAGGGAAACTTCCAAACTTGTTCTACAAGGCTAGCGTTGCCTTGATCCCAAAACCAGGTGAAGAGGCCATCAAACAGGAGAATTACAAACAAGTATCCATGATGAAAATGGATGCCAAAATACTCAACAAGATCCTAGCCAGTAGGATCCAACAGTACATTAAAAGGATCACGACCAGGTGGAATTTATTCCTGGGATTCAAGGGTGGTTCAACATTTGTGAATCAATCAACACGGTAGAGCACATTACTAAAAGAAAAGACAAGAACCATAGGATCCTCTCAATCGATGCAGAGAAAGCATTTGACAAAATACTGCACCCTTTCCTGATTAAAGAGAATAGGGACAGAGGGGACAATCCTCAATTAAATAAAAACCATCTATGGAAAGTCCACAGTGAGTACCATTCTCAATGGGGAAAAGCTGAGAGCTTTTTCCTTAAGATCAGGAACACAACAGGGATGCGCATTCTCACCACTATTGTTCAACATAGTACTAGAAGTCCTAGCCTCAGCAATCAGACTACAAAAAGAAATCAAAGGCATTCAAATTAACAAAGAAGTCACACTCTCTTTCTTCACAGATGACATGATAGTTTATGTGGAAAACCCAAAAGACTCCACTTCCCAATTACTAGAACTCATACACCCATTCAGTAACGTGGCAGGATACAAAATCAATGCACAGAAATCTATTGCTTTTCTATACACTAACAATGTAACTGTGGAAAGAACAATTAGGGAATTGATTCCATTTACAATAGCACCCAAAACTGTAAGATACCTTGGAATAAACCTAACCACAGAGGTAGTTTCTATACTCTAGAAACTACAGAACACTTATGAAAGAAATGGAGGAAGACACAAAAAGATGGAAAACCATTCCATGCTCATGGATTGGAAGAATAAACATGACTAAACTGTCTATGCTTCCCAGAGCAATCTACACTTTCAATGCCATCCCTATTAAAAGACCACTGGTATTTTTTATAGAGCTGGAACAAACAATCCTAAAACTTGTATGGAACCAGAAAAGACCCCACACAGCCAGGGAAATGTTGAAACAGAAAACCAAAGCTGGGGGTGTCACGATGCCTTACTTCAAGCTATATCACAAAGCTGTGACAGCATGGTATTCACACAAAAACAGACACATAGATCAATGGAACAGAATAGAGACCCCAGAAATGGACCCTCAACTCGATGGCCAACTCATCTTTGACAAAGCAGGAATGAATATCCAATGGAAAAAAGACAGCCTCTCCAATTAATGGTGCCGGGAAAATTGGACAGCTACATCCAGAAGATTGAAACTCAACCATTCTGTTACATCAAACACAAAGAAAAGTCAAAATGGATGAAAGAGCTCAATGTGAGATGGGAACCCATCAACATCCTAGAGGAAAACACAGGCAGCAACCTCTTCGACATCAGCCACAGAAACCTCTTCTTAGACACATCACCAAAGGCAAGGAAAACAAAAGCAAAAATGAACTGTAGGGACTTTATCAAGATAAAACGCTTCTGCACATCAAAGGAAACAGTCAACAAAACAAAGCAGCAACCCATGGAATTGGAGAAGATATTCAGAAATGACATGTCATATAAAGGGCTGGTATCCAAGATCTATAAAGAATTTCTTAAACCCAGCACCCATAAAACAAATAATCCAATCAAGAAATGGGCAGAAGACATGAACAGATGTTTCTCAAAGACATGCAAAAGGCTAACAGACACATGGCAAAATGTTCAACATCACTTGCCATCAGGAAAATACAAATCAAAACCACAGTGAGATACCACCTCACACCAGTTAGAATGGCCAAAGTTAACAAGTCAGGAAATGACAGATGTTGGCAAGGATGCAGAGAAAGGGGAACCCTCCTACTCTGTCAGTGGGAAAGCGAGCTGGTGCAGCCACTCTGAAAGACAGTATGGAGGTTCCTGAGGATGTTAAAAATAGAACTACCCTACCACCCAGCAATTTCACTACTAAGTATTTACCCCAAACATACAGACATAAAGGAAGGGGCACCTGTACCCCAATGCTCATAGCAGCAATGTCCACAATAGTCGAACTGTAGAAGGAGCTGAAATGACCTTTGACACACGAATAAAGAAGATATGGTTCACAGATACAACAGAATATTCCTCAGCCATCAGAAAGGATACCTACCATTTGCATTGACATGGATGGAACTGGAGGGGATTATGCTGAATGAAATAAGTCAGGCAGAGAAGGAGAATTATCATATGGTTTCACTTATATGTGGAGTGTAAGGAATAGTGTGGAGGACCAGAGGGGAAGGGAGGGAAAACTGAATGGGAAGATATCAGAGAGGGAGACGAACCATGAGGGACTCTGGACTCTGGCAACCAAACTTAGGGTTACAGAGGGGAGGGGGACGGGGTAATAGGGTGATGGGTATTAAGGAGGGCACGTGTTGTGATGAGCACTGGGTGTTACATGCAACTAATGAATCATTGAATACTACATCAAAAACTAATGTTGTACTGTGTCATGGCTAACTGAACATAATAATAAATACATAAATAAACATGATTTCTACATGAAAAACATAATAATGGGTAAAGAATTTCAGATTTGCAAGATGAAATATTCTCAAGATATGTTTACAGCAGTGTAGGTATACTTAACACAAATATTTTTAATGGCAAAATCAATGTTAGGATTTTTTACAATTTTCTAAAAGTACATTCTGTATGATTCCATTTTTATAAATATTTTATTAATTTATTTTAGAGAGAGAGCATGTCACGAGCATGGTGGGAGCAGCAGGAGGGGGAAGAGAGAATTGTGAGCCCATGCTGCATTGAACACAGACCTTACATGGGGCTCGATACCACACCATGAGATCACATCCTGAGCCAAAATCAAGAGTCAGTGGCTTAACCCACTGAGCCAACATCCATCTCCTTGGGCATTAGTATTGGTGCATTCCCTGCTCTGTCCATCACTGCTGTGCTGAACACTCCTGTAAATACATCTATGAAAAATCATGCCAGAGTTTCCTGGCGTGGGTCTGAGTATGAGCACTGCTCAGTGCTGGGTGCACCTGCAGCCTGGAATGGTTGTTGCTCACTGTTCTCCCAGACATGGGTGTCCATCAGCCTTCTCTCCAGAGGACTCCCATGTCCTCAGGCACCTGAGGGCCACCCTGCCCAGGAACTGACCTTCTCTAGCAGAGGTCAGATGGGACTTCTTTCTCTGGCCAGGACTATGAACCCTGATCCTGGGAAAGGAGAGCTCTCCTGGGACCCCTGGCCCAGCCAGGCAGCCATGACCACCGTGTATGTGACAGAGCCAGAGCGGCTGGGCCATGGAGGGAATGAGTGCCTTAAAGCAGCCTTGTGTGGGGCATGTGGGGACAGCAGCCTCTGCTTCTTCAGGAGGAGTGATGTGTGCAGAAGGAGGGAGACTGGGGTGGAGCTTTCGAAGCCATACCACAGTCCCTCCCTTGGTGCTGAAACCAGCAGGAAGGGAACTCTGAGGACAGAGACTCCAGGAGGATTTCCATCCAGGGAAAGGGGACCCATTGGAGGGCACTGAAGCTGCCAGCCCTGCCAGCCACAGGCCATTTGCACAGGATCACCTCTGCCACTTCCTTAGCACGTTGTCCGTGTTTATGTGTGAACAGTGACTGAGCCACTCAGTGCTGGTGCACTTCCAGAGGTGGACCAGAACACTTCTAAGGCCTGCTCATGGGTCAGAGGCCCCCCATCTAGAGATGTCCCTCTTCCTCTAGCCCTGGGGAAGGCAGCCACCATCCTTGGGCAGGACCTGGTCCCGGCATGTGTTCTTTCTGAAGCCCCTGCTCTCAGTGGGAATTGCTGTGCCTGAGAAAAGCCCCTTTAGCCCCAGAGTTGGGAGCCATGAGGAGCTTTCTACCATCCTGGCCCAGGATCATGACCTGAAATGATCTTGTCTTTGGGAGAATGGGTCTCCTTCAGGAGCCAGGAAGGGGACTGGCCCCTCTCCCCAGGATGCAAGGGACAATGCAAGAGCTCTTCATTCAAGGAGTCATGGAGAGTGTGTGTGTGTCTTATAAGCTCAGCAAGTGAAAGAACCAAATCCCAATGCTCAGGTTCTAACAGAAGTGGAATTTCAATGCCCTGTTTGGAGGCAGCCACCACCCCTCTTACATGGCCTTGGGGGACCCCAGGGAAAGTCTTCCTTGCTCTTGTGCCCTAAGAAGGAGGAGCTGGCCCTGTGTCCTGGGGTCCCCACTCTGTCCCACTGCTGAGGAAGAGCCATGCACAGGGACCTGGTGTCAGGAGTGTGGACTCCCAGGGTCCTGGCGGCTTCATGGAAAGGTTGGTTGGCTTTGGGGGGAAGGAGTGCTCAGTGGTGACACTGTTCACCACCCCCCACTGCACACTGCAGTCCAGGCCCTGTTCCCAGCCTAGGTCAATCACCAGCACCCCACATGCTCTTGCCATGGAGTGATCATTCAGCATCACTGCATTGCACAGAGACAGAGAGCAAGGCTCAGAGAGGGAGGCAAATGGTTCCAGTCACAGGGCTGGTCAGCATAGGGGCTGGAAGACCAGCCCTCCTGAGCCCCCGTTAACCTAGCCAGGGACTCCTTGAGCCCAGAGTGAGTCCTCCCCTGCCTGCCAAGCGACACACTTGTCCCTGAGCTGATCATGGATGGTTCTTCTTGGCCCTGAGGGTGTTGGAGGGGGAGTGCAGCTGGTGGAATAGGCTGTAGCTACAGGACAGAGCGACACGTCTCAGCTGGCAGGAGCCACACTCTGGTCTCCCTCCTGGAACCTGTCTGGGAGCTGGACTCTGCCCTCTCCCAGCTCCTGCGCTGCATCATTCTCCTCACTGTGGGGCTCTAGGACCCAGAACCAGGTCCATACCGCTGACTTGGCTCCAGCTTGTAATGAGTTTTCAGCCCCTGGAGCAGCTGGATTTCCTGGGGCTGGAGGGAGGACTGGGGGCAGACAAGGACTGGGCTGGGGAGGATGCGGGGCCTTGTGGAGGGTGAAGGATGGGGCAGGGGACGAGTCCTGGGGCCATTGCTCATGTCTAAAAAGGGCTGAAATCCCTGAATACCCACGGGGTCACTCATTACAGTAACAGCACCATCACACTCAGGCATCCTGGTGGTGGGCCCCTCCTCCCCGGCCTCCTTCCCACACCTCTGACTCCAGCCAGGGCTGAAGTCAGGGACAGGCTGGACCTCTGTCCCAGGGTCCTACCAGGAAGACAAAGCAGAACAAGGAGAGGAGAAGGGAAAGCGGTGGACTGCTCTTCTCCCTGCCCTGAGTCGACCTCCACTGCTGCCTCCAGGTCCTCTGGCCCAGCCCTGCACCAGCTGGACCCGGGAGTGAGTCTGCATTCCCTGCCAGCTGGGTGGGGGATATACAGTGACTTTTGCACCCCCAGATGTCCAACCCACCTGGCCTTGTACCTGAGCCTTGCTGCCCAGGATGGGCATGGGTCCGGGGCTCAGCGGACTTTGGGGCCACAGAGCACTTGGGGGACCAGTCAGGTGAGGAGTCATGAGTCTCGCGCATGTCCGCTGTGGGCCTGGGTCATGGTACAGGTGTTGTGGCAGGTCCCCTGTGCACACCTGGCCCTCTCAGGAGGGAGGCCTGTGTGCCTGGTGCACCTGTCTTCCACCTGTCCCTGGAGGAGTGGGCAAGTTCAAGGATTTCCATGTCCAACCCTCAGGGACAGTTGGGAACCTGGGGTCAAGAGAGGCAGGGACTGGCCCAGGACAAATAAGTACAGAGTCCAAGGAGTGGAGCTGCTCTCCAGTCTTAGGAGAGCCTCAACCCTCCCATGAGGTTGGCTTTGGGAGTGAGAGCCCCTCAGATCCTTGCAGATAGCTGCCCACCATGTCCCATGTAGGGACATGACCCTGGGCATCCCCAGATGGGTAGAGGGATGTGCGCCTGCACACACGCACACACACACACACACACACACACTCACCCCACTCTGACTGCCCAGCTTGGGGTCAGAAGGGGAGGACACCCTAGGAGCATGGTGGGTTACAAGGGGGAAAGAAGATAGAGGTCGGAGACAGCTGAGCCATGGTGCAGGGGCATCAGGGCTCCGGACGAGAACCCAGGTCCACAGCATGGGGATGGGAGACAGGCTAGACTGATGGTCAAGGGGTTCCCAAGGGGCCCAGGGGGGTTGCCAGGACACTGGGAGAGAGGGTCTGGGGGTCTGGTGTCCATCACCATCCTGGGCTACTGGAAGTAGGAAGAGATGCTCCCCAAGCCCAGACAGGGCTACAGCACAAAAGGTCTCAGATTACTCTTCTGTCAATTGGGCTGTAGAGATGGGGTGTCCCTGGGGTCCCACAGGCTTATAGAAGAGTCTTTTGGCCTTGGATCTTCATTCCTGATCCAC
>PISX010037346.1:0-11140 GCA_004024625.1 Mellivora capensis
TGTGTGTGTGTGTGTGTGTCACTTTTGCATCATTGTAAAGTAGAAAAATCATTAGACAAACTATCATAAACTATAGAATCATCTATAGTTTCTTTTTATGTTTTAGAGTTCCTCAAGGTAAAAAGTTGGGTTATTGATTTGAGAACTTTATTATTTTTTAATGTAAGCATTTTCTCTACAAATATCCATATTAGTAGTGTTTTCACCACATCCTTTAATTTTGGAATGTTGTGTTTTGCTTTCATTAGCCTCCAGATATTTTCTTAGTCCTTTGTGATTTCTTCTTGACCCACTGATTAGTTAAGAGTGAGTTAACTTCCATGTATTTGTGGATTTTCCTGTTTTCCTCCTGTTGATTTCTAGTTTCTTTTTATTGGGGTCAGCGGGGATACTTGGTATTTTTTCAATCGTCTTAAATTTGTTGAGACTTGTTTTATGCCCCAACATGTAGTCTGTTTTGCAGACTGTTCCATATGTCTTTTAGAAGAATGTATATGCTGCTGTTGAGTGTTCTGTATATGTCTGTTAGGTCAATTGGTTTATAGTGTATTCAGGTCTTCTGCGTCCTTATTGATTTCAGTCTCGTTGTTCTATCTATAACTTGATCATGGTGAATGATATATTAACGTGCTGCTGAATCCAGTTGCTAGTATTTTATTGTCAATTTCCTTCAATATTCATCAGGAATATTGGTGTGTACTTTTCTTGTGGTGCCCTTTTCTGGCTTTGCTTTTGGAGTTCATAATGCTGGCTTTATAGAATGAATATGAGAATGTTCCACCACCTTTGATTTTTTTTTTTTTTTTTTGTGGAGTTCGAGAAGAACTGGTGTTAATTCTTCAACTATTTGGTAAAATTCACCAGTGAGGTCATCTAGTCTTGAACTTAATTATTAATTCAATTTCCTTTCTAGTAATCACTTTATTCAGATATTTTATTTCTTCCTGATTAAGTCTTGATGGGTTATATTTTTTAATTGAAGTATAGTTGACATACAATGCTATATTAATTTCAGGTGTACAACACAGAGATTGGACAATTCTGTACATTATACAGTGCTTACCACAGTAAGTATAGTGACCATTTGTCACCATACAAAGTTATTACGGTATTATTGTCTAAATTCTCTAGGCTGTGCTTTTCATTCCCATGGATTATTTATTTTATAATGAGAATTTTATACCTCTTAATGCCCTTCACATATTTTCCCCATGTACTTGACCCTCTTCCTTTTTGGCAACTACCAGTTTTGTTCTCTGTATTTATGAGTCTGTTTCTATTTTTTGTTTGTTTGGTTTTTTTTTTTTTTTTGATTCCTCATATGAATGAAATCTTGTAGATTTGTCTTTTTATGTCTGACTTATTTCACTTGGAATAATACCCTGTAGATCTGCCCATGTTGTCACGAATGGCAAGATTTCATTGATTTTTATGATTAATATTCCATTGTTTGTTTATATATATATATGTATATATATATATATCTATCTCACATCTTCTTATCCATTTATCTTTCAGTGGACACTTGGGTTGCTTTCACAGCTTATCTATTTTAAATAATGCTTCAGTGAACATGAGTGCATTTATGTTTTCAAATTAGTGTTTTCATTTTCTCTGGGTAAATACCCAGCAGTGGAACTATTATATGGTATTCCTGTTGATAAGTTTTTAAGGATACAACCTCAATGTAAGCTACTGCTTACATTCCTACCAACAGGGCATGAGGGCTCCCTCCACATCCCATAGCAAGCTAACACTTGCTATTTCTTATCTTTTTGATATTAGCCATTCTGACAGGTGTGAGGTGGTATGTGATGGTGGTTTTGATTTGCATTTCCCTGATTACTGATGTTGAGAATCTGCTAATTTATTTCTTGGCCATCAGTATGTCTTCTGTGGAGAAAAGTCTATTCAGGTCCTATGTCCATTTTTAAATCAGATTATCTGCTTTTTTGGTGTTGAGGTGCATGATTTCTTTATATATTTTGCATATTTACCCCTTATTGGATACATCATTTGGAAATATCTTTTCCATTTGATAGGTTGCCTTTTGGGTTTTTTCCTTTGTTATGCCAAATCTTCTTATTTTGATGTGGTCCAAAAATTTATTTTTGCTTTTGTTTCACTTGCCTGGGGGGACAGATCTAGAAAAATATTGCTAAGGTTGATATCTTGGAGATTATTCCCTATGTTTCTTTCTTTTTTTTTTTTTAAGATTTTATTTATTTATTTGACAGACAGAGATCACAAGTAGGCAGAGAGGCAGGTGGGCGGGGTGGGGGGAAGCAGGCTCCCTGCTGAGCAGGAAGCCCGATGTGGGGCTTGATGCAGGGCTCGATCCCAGCACCCTGGGATCATAACCTGAGCTATAGGCAGAGGCTTTAACCCACTGAGCCACTCAGGCGCTCCCTATGTTTCTTTTTCTAGGAGTTTTGTAATTGTATACCTTACATTTAAGTTTTTAATCTTTTTGAGTTTATTTCCATTTATTTTTATTTATGTGTATGGTATAAGAAGGTGGTCTAGTTTAATTCTTTTGCACACAGCTGTCCAGTTTTCCCAACATTATTGATTGAAGAGACTGTCTTTTCCTTCATTGCATATTTTTTGCCTTCTTTTGTTCTAGATTAATTGACCATATAATTGTAGGTTTTGGGTTTTCTATTCTTTTTTCTTCTTGCCCTGTGTGTCTTGTGTGTGTGTGTGTGTGTATGTGTAACACTACCACAGTGTTTTGATTACTGTAGCTTTGTGGTACAGCTTGAAATCTGGGATTGTGATACTTCCAGCTTTTTTCTCAAGATGGCTTTGGCTGTTTGGAATCTTTTGTGGCTCCATACAAACATTAAGATAATTTGTTCTATTTTTGTAAAAGATACTATTGGTATTTTGATAGGGATTGGATTTAATTTATTGATTGCTTTAGGTAGTATGGACATTTTAACAATATTCTTCCAACCCAAGAGCATGGTATAAGTTTCCATTTATTTCCTTTGTCTTCAATTTTTTTTATCAGTATATTATAGTTTTCAGAGTATGCAGGTTTTTCTTTTCCTTCATTAAATTTATTCTTAGGTAGTTTTTTTCAGGTTTTTATTTAAATTCCAATTAGTTAACATATAGTGTAATGTTAGTTTCAGGTAGAGAATTTAGTGACTCATCAGTTACATACAACACTCAATGCTCATCACAACCAGTGCCCTCCTTAATACCCATCACCAGTTTAACCCATATCTCCCACCTCCCCTCCAGCATCCCTCAGTTTGTTGTCTATATTTAAGAGTTTGTTTTATGGTTTGCTTCTATTTCCCCCACCATGTTCATTTGTTTTGCTTGTTAAATTGCACATATGAGTGAAACCATATGGTATTTGTCTTACTCTATTTCATTTAGCAAAGTACTCTCTAGCTCTATCCACATCATTGCAAATGGCAAGATTGCATTCTTTTTGATGGCTGAGTAATAGTTCAATAGTCTTCTTTATCCACTCATTAGTTGATGGACATTTGGGCTCTTTCTATAATTTGGCTATTGTTGATAAAGCTGCTATAAACATCAGGATGCAGTATCCCTTCAAATCAGTATTTTTGTATATAATTGTATAAATACCTAGTAGCGCAATAGCTGGAGTGTAGGGTAGTTTTTTATTTTAACTTTTTGAGGAACCTCCATATTGTTTTCCAGAGTAGCTGCACCAGTTTGCATTCCCACCAACAGTGTGAGAGGGCATCTTTCTCTGCATCTTGCCTTCTGTTGTTTCCTGAGTTGTTCATTTTAGCCATTCTGATTGGTGTGAGGTGGTATCTCATTGTGGTTTTGTTTTGTATTTCCCTGTTGATAAGTGATGTTGAGCATCTTTTCATGAGTCTGCTAGCCTCTGAATGTCCTCTTTGGAACAATGTCTATTCATGTCTTCCCATTTTTTTAACTGGGTTATTCATTTTTAGGGTGTTGAATTTGGTAACTTCTTTATAGATTTTGGATCCTTATGCTTTATCAGATATGTCATTTGCAAATATCTTCTCCTATTCTGGAAGTTGCCTTTTAGTTTTTTTGATTGTTTCCTTCATTGTGCAGAAGCTTTTTATTTTGATGAAGTATGAATAGTTCATTTTTGCTTTTATTTTCCTCACTTCTGGAGACGTATCTAGTAAGAAGTTGCTGCAGCTGATGTCAGAAAGGTTGCTGCCTGTGTTTTCTTCTAGGATTTTGATGGTTGTCTGTCTCACACTTAGGTCTTTCATTCATTTTGAATTTTTTTTTTTTTTGTATGGTGTAAGGAAGTGGTAAAGTTTCATTCTTTTGAGTGTGCTGTCCTCTTCCCAGCACCACTGTTGAAGTTGTCTTTTTCGCATTAGATAATCTTTCCTTCTTTGTTGAAGATTAGTTGATCATATAGTTGTAGGTCCATTTTGTATTCTGTTCTATTGATCTCTGTGTCTATTTTTGTGCCAGTACCATGTTGTCTTAATGACTACAGCTTTGTAATATAACTTGAAGTCTGGAATTGTGATGCTTCCAGCTTTGCTTTTATTTTTCAAGATTGCTTTGGGTATTTAGGGTCTTTTGTGGTTCCATACAAATTTTGGGATTATTTGTTCCAGCTCTGTGAAAAATGCTGGGGGTATTTTGATAGGGATAGCATTAAATGTATAGATTGCTTCGGGTACTATAGGCATTTTAACAATATTTATTCTTCTAGTCTATGAGCATGGAATGTTTTTCCATTTTTTTGTGTCATCTTCAATTTCTTTCATAAGTTTTAATCGTTTTCAGAGTATAGTTATTTTCCTTCTTTGGTTAGGTTTATTCCTAAGTATCTTAGAGGTTTTGGTGCACTTGTAAATGGGATTGATTCCTTGATTTCTCTTTCTGCTGCTTCATTATTGATTTATAGAGATGCAACAGATTTCTGTACATTGATTTTGTATCCTGGGACTTAAACTGAATTTGCATATCAGTTCTAGTAATTTTTTGGAGGAGTCTATTGGGTTTTCTTCAAAGAGTATTTTGTCATCTGCAAACGGTGAAAGTTTTACTTCTTCCTTGCTGATTTGGATGCCTTTTCTTTTTGTTGTCTGGTTGCAGAGGCTAGGACTTATAGTATTATTTAAATAACAGTAGTGAAAGTGGACATCCCTGTCTGATTCCTGACCGCAGAGGAACAGCTCTCAGTTTTTCACCATTGAAGATGATATTAGCTGTGGGTTTTTTGCATATGGCCTTTATGATCTTGAAGTATGTTCTTTATATCCCTATGTTGTTGGTGGTTTTCATCAAGAATGGATGTTGTACTTTGTCAAATGCTTTTTTCTGCATCTATTGAGAGGATCATATGGTTCTTATCCTTTCTGTGACTGATGTGGAGTATCACATTGATTTGTGAATATTGAACCACCCCTGCAGCCCAGGAATAAATCCCACTTGACTGTGGTGAATGATTTTTTTTTTTAATGTACTGTTGGATTCAATTTGCTAGTATTTTGCTGAGAATTTTTGCATCCATATTGTTCAGGGATATTGTTCTGCAGTTCTCTTTTTCAATGTATTCTTTGTCTGGTTTTGGAATTAGGGATTGAAGTTGGAAGTTTTCCTTCTGCATTTATTATTTGGAATAGTTTGGGGAAAATAGGTATTAACTCTTGTTTATATGATTGGTAGAATTCCCCTGTGAAGCCATCTGGCTCTGTAATTTTTGTTTATTAGGAGATTTTTGGTTACTGATTTGATTTCTTTGCTGGTTATCAGTCTGTTCAAATTTTCTAATTCTTGTTTCAGGTTTGGTAGCTTATATGTTTTTTAGGAATTGATCCATTTATTCCTAATTGCTTAATTTTTTGTCATATAATTTTTTATAATGTTCTCTTATAATTGTTTGTATTTCTGTGGTATTGGTTGTGATTTCTCTTTCATTCATGATTTTATTTATTTGCATTCTTTATTCTTTTTGATAAGGATGGCTAGGAGTTTATCAATTTCATTAATTTTTTCACAGAACTAGCTTCTGGTTTCCCTGATCTGTTCTACTTTTTTAAAAAAATTTATTTATTTGTCAGAGAGAGAGGGAGAGCGAGCGAGCACAGGCAGACAGAGTGGCAGGCAGAGGCAGAGGGAGAAGCAGGCTCCCTGCCGAGCCAGGAGCCCGATGTGGGACTCAATCCCAGGACGCTGGGATCATCACCTGAGCCAAAGGCAGCCACTTAACCAACTGAGCCACCCAGGCATCCCTGTTCTATCTAGTTTTTTTGTTGTTGATTTTTATATCACTTATTTTTGCTTTAATCTTTAATAGTTCCCTTCTGCTGGCTTTAGCCTTTAATTTTTGTTCTTTTTCTAGCTCCTTTAAATGTAAGATTAGATGGTGTATTTGATATTTTTCTTAATTTTTGTGGTAGGCTTGGACCACGTTTTCTGCATCCCAAGGGTTTTGGACTGTTGTGTTTCCATTTTCATTTGTTTTCATGTGTTTTTTTTTTTTATTTCTTCTTTAATTTTCTGGTTAACCCATTCATTGTTTAGTAGGATGTTCTTTAACCTCCATGTATTTATGGTCTTTCCAAAATTTTTCTTATGGTTGACTTTAAGTTTCATAGCACTGTAGTCTGATTTTATGCGTGGGATGATCTCCATCTTTTTCTTGGACTTGCTGAGGGCTAAGTTTATGTACTAGCATGTGATCTATTCTGGAGACTGTTCCATGTGCACTGGAAAAGAATGTATATTCTCTTGCTTTAGGATGAAATGTTCTGAATGTTTGTGTTAAGTCCACTTGGTCCCTTGTGTCATTCAAAACCTTTGTTTCCTTGTGCATTTTCTGCTTTGATGATCTGTCCATTGGAGCAAGTGAGGTGTTAATGTCCCCTACTATTATTGTATTATTATCAATGAGTTCACTTATTTGTTCCTCTGATTCTTCCTTTCTTGTGGTCATTACATCTAGTTGGTTTCAAATCTCAGTTATTGCATTTTTCATTTCAGCCTGATTAGTTTTTAGATCTTATATATCTCTAGTAAGGGACTCCCTGGTGTCTTGTATGCTTTTCTCAAGCCAAGCTGGTATCCTTATGATTATTACTTTAAATTCTTCATCAGCCATATTATTTATATCTGTTTTGACTAGATCCCTGGCTGTGACCTTTTCTTTCAGTCGGGGTGAATTCCTCTGTCTTGGCATTTTGTCTAGGTGTCTGTTTTTTGCTGTATATTATTAGGAAATCCTGCTATATTTCCTGCTACTAAGAATAATGGCTTTATGAAGAAGAGGTCATATACTGTCCAGGACCTGGCGCTTCAGGAAGTATCTCTGGTTTATGCTGTGTGCACTCTGCTGCTGTGTTTTGTCTGCTTTTTCCTTCAAGTCAGTCCTCTGCAGAGTTTTTCCTTATCTGCAGTGGGGAGTGTATGGACCTTATCCAGTATGTGGCAAGCTTAACTAGGCATGCTTTGGTTTTGTTAAAAGAGACCCGATGCTATTTCCACTAGACCTGAAGCTTTGTAGAACCCTGTGGTCAGTAGACATGGTGCATGGGGGTGATTTGAGCCAGTCTGCAAGGGAAAGTTCTATGCTCTCCCGCTGTGTTAGTTCTTATGCACACTTGCCAAAGAAAAGCAGCACCTGCATAGTACAGGGGGTCAGGGCTGGTGTTAGTGTTTTAGGCCACCACTGTTGTTATTATGCTACTTACTAAAGTTAGTTTATGCTGAGGAGCAAGGGAAGGAAATGACACCAGTTCCTTTGTCTGTGGAGAGGGGAATTCATGCTCGCTGCTGTCTGGGAAGCCCTCTCAGAAGAGTGAACATTCTCCCATTGCGTGTCCCAGGTATCCCTCAGATCTCTGTCTTCACACTGTGTCTGGGCTACCCGCCTGCACAGTAATGCAGTACACCTTGGACTCTATCCCAGGCAGGCTAGCTGAGTTTTAAAACTCCAAACATTAGGGATCTGGCATGATGGTGACTGGCACTGGTCCTCTGAGGGACGATCTTGCCATGCTGGGACTGATACTGGTTTGACCAAGAAGGGAAGTTGCACCAAAGCACAGAAGCATGGAGTTTGGAATAAAGCATAGCAAAAAGCCAATGTCCAGGTTAGCTGCTGTCAGCAGGTGTTTCTGCACCTATGCTGAGGGATGGGGGAGAGAAATGGCACCCATCAGCTCTTTTGTCCCCAGAAGAGCAATGCCACTTCTCTCAGTTGCATTCCAAGAAGAGAGAACCAACTGTCCTAGTGTGTCCCAAGACATCCTTAGATCACACTATATGTTCCCAGGCAATCTGCATTCCTTCTCCACATAAGCACTGCAGCACCCTCAGGCCTCCACATTGGCCATGCTGTGGACCTATAAAACCCTAATCTTATAACCTCGCTGGTTGTAAAACACAAAAATCAGCCCCTCTCGTTTTCCCATTCAGTAACTCTGGGGAAGTGTTTTCTTTCTCCTGTCCCTGTGCCCTCCTCTCTCTCTCTCTACTTCTCTCTCACCTCTCTCAGTGACCAGGACTCCCTCCCTTCCACAGTACCTGTAATCCATTCCCCCTCCACCACATGTCTGCACCTCTTACCTTCCATGATGTGGCCTCTTCTCTCTCTCTAGTTGTGCAGTTTGTTCTGTCAGTCCTCAGATCAATTTTTTGGGTATTCAGAATGATTTTATATTTATCTAGCTGTGTTCAAGGGAGGAGGCAAGCCTAGAGTAATCCTACAATGCCACAATCTTAGCCACCCACCCACTTGTAACTTGTTATTTTTGATGCAATTGTACATGGGTTTTTTGTTTTTTTTGTTTGTTTGTTTTACATTTTTTCCTTTTACTTCATTATGAGTGTATAGAACTGCAACAGATTTTTGTACATTTTATATCTTGCTGCTTTACTGATTTCGCTTATTAATACTATTAGTTTGGTGGCTCTTTAGGTTTTTCTGTAGACTATCATGCCCTCTGCAAGTAGAGTTTTACTTCTCACTTACCAGTTTGAATGCCTTTTATTTCTTTTTCTTGTCCAGTTGCTATGACTAGGACTTCCAGTGTGCTGTTGATTAAAAGTGGCAAGAATGGACATCCTTGTCTTGTCTCTGATGTTAGAAAAAGCTTTCAGTTTTTTGCCACTGAGTCTGCTATTAGCTGTGAGTTGTTTTATGTATGACCTTTATTATGTTGAGGTATGTTCCTTCTAATCCCACTTTACTGAGAGTTTTAATCATCAACAGATATTGAATTTTGTTAAATGTTTTTTACTGCATCTATTGAAGTATTTTTTGATTTTTAACTTACACTTTGTTAATGTGGTGTTATCATGCTGATTGATTTGATTTGTGGATCAACCATCCTTGTATCATGGAATAAATCCCATTTCATTATGGTGAAAAATCCTTTTAATGTATAGTTGAATTCAGTTTGCTAATATTTGTTGAAGATTTTTGCATCTATGTTCACCAGGATATTGTCTGCAGTTTTCTATTTTTGTAATGTCTTTGTCTGGTTTTGATATTAGGGTAATATCAGCCTTCATGATGGAATTTAGAAACATCCTTTCTCTCCTTATTTTTGGAATAGTTTGAGAAAGAAAGGTATTATGTATTTCAGTATTTGGTAGCATTCATCTGATCTTGGACTTTTGTCTGTTGGGAGTTTTTTCATTATTACTTCAATTTTATCACTAGGAATTGGTTTACCAGATTTTATATTTCTTCCTATTTCAGTATCAGAAGATTTTATTTCTATTTATCCATTTTTTTTCTAGGTTGTCAAATTTGTCAGTGCATAATTTTGTAGTAGTCTCATTATGCTTTGTATTTATGTGGTATAAGTTATTTCTGTTTTATTTTTTATTTTATTTGAGTCCTTTCTCTTTTTTTCTTCATGAGTTTGGCTAAAGATTTATCAATTTTGTTTATTTATTAAACGTTAGTTTCATTGAGCTTTTCTTTTTCCTTTTGTAAGCCTTTATTTCATATATTTATGTTTTTGATCTTTATTATTTTATTACTTCATCTAACTTTGGGCTTTGTTCTTTTTTGGTAGTCCCTTTAGGTATAATGTTAGGTTGTTTATTTGAGATTTTTCTTGCATCTTTACTTATGACTGGATCACTATAAACTTCACTCTTTGTTTTGACTGTGCATGAAAGATTTTGAACCATTGTATTTCCATTTTCATTTGTCTCCAGGTATTTAAAAAAATTTCCTCTGATTTTTTCATTGACACCTTTGTTGTTTAATAGCAAGTTATTAAGCCTCTATGTGTTTGTGTTTTTTTCTAGCAATTGATTTCAACTTTTACACCTTTGTGATAAAAAATGATACTTTATATGACTTCAGTCTTCTCAAGTTTATTAAGACTTGTTTTGTGCCATAACATGTGATTTATCCTGGAGAATGCTCCATGTATATATATTTCATATATATGTGTTCATATATACGAAATATCTATGTGTTAATTTCTATGTGTTATAAGTCATATGGTCAAATGTGTCATTCAGTCACTGTTCCTTTATTGATTTTCTGTCCAGATGATCTATCCATTGATGTAAGGGGGTGTTCAAGTCTCCTATTACTATTGTATTATTCTCAATTTCTCCCCTTATATCTGTTAATATTTGCTTTATATATTTTTATTATTATGTCCAATTAACCAACATATAGTACATGATTAATTTTTGATGTAGTGTTCAACAATTCATATATTTAGGTGCTCCTATGTTTGACACATAGATTTTTACAATGGCTATATCCTTTTGTTGGATTGATACCTTTATTATTAAGTTAACACCCTTCTTTTGGTATCATTTCAGTCCTTGTTTGAATGTCTATTTTGTCTGATATATGTGTTGTGACCCAGCTTTTCTCTCACTTCCATTTGCATGGAATCCATCCCTTCTTTCAGTCTGCATATATCTTTAGATCTAATGTGAGTCTCTTCTAAGCAGCCTATAGATGGGTCTTTCATTCAGTTGCCCTATGTCTTTTGATTCGAGCAGTTAGATCATTTTCATTTAAAGTAATTATGGATACGTATGTCCTTATTGCCATCTTGTTATTTGTTTTATGGTTGTTTTTGTAGTTCTTCTCTGTTATTTTTCCTTTGCTCTCTTTCCTTGTGACTTATGCCTTTCTTTAGTGTTATTACTTGGATTCCTTTCT
>PISX010037347.1:0-11138 GCA_004024625.1 Mellivora capensis
CAAAATGCTGGGGGGAAAAATAACTATTAACCAAAGATACTATATCTGGAAAAACTGTCCTTCAAAAACAAAGGAGAAATGAAGACTTTCTAGATAAACAAAAACTGAGGGAGTTCATCACCACTAGGCTGGCCCTAGAAGGAGTACTGAAGGGAGTCCTTTAAATTGAAATGAAAGGATGATGAAAAGCAACACAAAATCATATAAAAATATAAAAATCCCTTGGGACATCTGGGTGGCTCAGTCGGTTGGGCAGCTGCCTTCGGCTCAGATCATGATCCCGGGTTCTTGGGATAGAGTCCTGCATTGGGCTCCTTGCTCCATGGGGAGCCTGCTTCTCCCTCTGCCTCTGCCTGCCACTCCGCCTGCCTGTGCTCTCTCTCTCACTCTAACAAATAAATAAATAAATAAAATCTTTAAAAAAATATAAATATCCCTGATAAAGGGAAATATTAAAGCAAGTACAAAATCCTGAAGTATCATAATGTAGGTATATAAAATAATTTAAGAACATAGCATACAGGTATTAAAAAGCATAAAAAGTACTTATAATTCTATGTTAAGGGACATACAATACAAAACAGTAATTTGTGTCAAACAACATAAAATGAGTGAGACACAGATATCAAGGGGTTTTTAAATAGGATTACAATTAAGTAGCAATCAGTTTTAAACAGACTATTGCAACTTTAGGATGTTTTATATAATTGCAATGGTAACCAAAAAGAGCAAATGTTAGAACAGACACGAAGTGCTCTGAGGGAGCTGTGAGATTCAGCAGCATATGCCAAAGCATCTGGGAGGGGCTCACCCATTTGTCAGGTAAAAGGCAGACGAAACTTGCTCCTGTCTGTGGAGCCAGCAGTGGCCCGTGGGTCAGCTCCAGACTCCCTAGGCCATAGTTCGTAAGTCCCTGCAGAACACTGACTTAGGAAATCATTCACAGACAAGGGAGCTTTTATGAAAGTCCAGAATTATCGAGAAGAACTTCCAGCACTCTGGGGGAGGAAAACCATGATTTTGGATACAAGGGAGTGAGTAAGAATGATTTGACTTTCCCTACATCACCCCTCCTTGTAAGTGGCACAGTTGATGGCCAAGAAATATCTTCCTTGACCTGTGATTTGTCCTACAAGGGAAAGGGAGATTGTGAAAGTGAGCAGCTGGCTTCCCCAGGTGTGGTGGACACTGCCAAAGGGATTCATTTCAGTATCACCCTATTCAGAGTACTGAATCATGAGCTACATGACTGGAGTGCAAGAAGAGGTGGGGACAGCAGCTGGTACAATTATATCAGAAGACATTAAAGGGATGCTGAAATTCCCCAGATTCTGTTAAAATGTCCACTCATGAGCCAAGGGATAAACTTACCTATAGATTCCCCCAACTGGTTACCAGGCACACCAGTACTCCATATGCCTACCCACACTCCCAACACTGGCCAGCTCCCTCTGTGTGCTCCAGATAGCACTGTGAGTGGGCTTTGTCTGATGGCCAGTCAGCACGCATAAAGTCAGCCACTCTGAAGGCCAAGGAAGACTACAAACATTAGTGCCATCATAGGAGGAAAAGGAGGTCAGTACATGGTCTGTGTATTTAGGATCCAGAGAAGACATACAATCTTAAGAATTCTGCCAAAAGATGGAGAAAGAAACATAAGGCAGGTATAACTACAGAAGATCTGGGATAGTGTCAGAAACTCTACCAGATATTTACCCCAAAGATACAGATGTAGTGAAAAGAAGGGCCATCAGTACCCCAATAGTCATAGCAGCAATGGCCACCATCACCAAACTGAGGACAGAACCAAGATGCCCTTCAACAGACAAATGGATAAGGAAGATGTGGTCCATATACACTATGGAGTATTATGCCTCCATCAGAAAGGATGAATACACATCTTTTGTAGCAACAGGGTCGGGACTGGAAGAGGTGATGCTGAGTGAAATAAATCAAGCAGAGAGAGTCTATTATGATATGGTTTCACTTATTTGTGGAGCATAACAAAAAACATAGAGGACATGGGGAGATGGAGAGGAAAAGGAAGTTGAGGGAATTGGAAGGGGAGGTGAACCACGAGGGACTATGGACTCTGAAAAACAACCTGAGGGGTTTTGAAGGGGCGGGGGAGTGGGAGGTTGGGGGAGCCAGTTGGTGGATATTGGGTAGGGCACTTATTACATGGAGCACTGGGTGTTGTGCCAAAATAATGAATACTGTTATGCTGAAAAGAAATTAAAAAAAAAAAAGAAACTCTACCAGGACTAACAGAAGGTATTTCTTGAAAATAGTAACTGAAGTCTAGAGGATGGAACTGCGAATTCACAAGCAAAGACAGTAACTAATGCAAAGCTTCAAAGAGCATGAACAGTCAAAGAAACATCACACAATTAAGGATCATGATAATCTGGTAACCAAACCCAAAAATGTGGAGATTTGGGATTTACCAAATAAATAATCCCAAACAGGTATTTTAAGGAAACTCAATGCACTACAAGAAAACACAGAAGACAATTCAACAAAATCAGAAAATGGTATATAAACAATGCCAAAACTTCAATGAAGAGATAAAAATCATTTTTAAATATAAATGAATTCTGGAGCTGAAGAATATAATGAATGACATAAAAAATGCAATACAAAACATCAATAGGAGATTTGATCAAACAGAAGAAAGAATATGTGATATTGAAGACAGGAATTTTGAAAGTATCCAGTTTGAAGGGAGAAAGAAAAAAGAATGAAAAGAGTGAATAAAGCCTATGTGATCTATGGGATTCCATCAAGGGGTCAATCAGAATATTTGGAATTCCAGAAGAAGACACTTGGAAAGGGACAGAGGGGGATAGGGAGGCAGGGTTGAAGATGACCCAATTATATGCTGTCTACAACAAACTGATTCATCTTTGAGGAAACACATAGGCATAAATTAAATGGATGAAAAAAATATTCCTGGCCAGTGAAAACCAAAAGGAAGTAGAACTCACTATATTTTGACAAAATATAACTTCAGTCAAAAATGGCATCAGGAGGCAAAGGAGGTCATTATATGATGATAAATGGGTCAATTCATCAAGAAGAAATAACCTGTAAACACATACCCAGTCCACATCAGAGCATCAAATATTAACAAATACTGAGATCAGAGGAGAGAAATAGAAAACAATGCAAAAAAATAAAAAATAAAGGGGGCACGCCTATATGGCTCAGTTGGTTAAGTGTCTGGATTTGGCTCAGTTTATGATCCCAGGGTCCTGGGATCCAGTGGCCTATCAGGCTCCCTGCTCAGTGGGTAGTCTGCTTCTCCCTCTGACTTCTCCACACACCTCCCCAATCCTGGCTCATGCTCTCTGCCTGCCTCACTCATAAAAATAAATAAAGAACAAAGAAACAAATAAATCTGTCTTAAAAAAAAACAATGCAACAATAATAGGACTATCAATACCTCACTTTCAACAATAGATAAATCATCTACCCCACTTTCAACAATTGATAAATCATCCAAAGAGAAAAATCAACCCAGAACCATACTTTAAAAAAAATATTTTATTTATTTGACAGAGAGAGCAGAAGCAGAGGGAGCAGCAAGTGTAGGGAGAGGGAGAAGCAGGCTCCTGCTGAGCAGGGAGCCCGATGCAGGACTCAATACCAGGACCCTGGGATCATGAACTGAGCTGAAGGCAGACACTTAACCAACTGAGCCACCCAGGCATCCAACCAAGAACCATACTTTAAACCAAATGGTCCTCAGAGACATATATAGAATATACCTCACCCAACAGCAGAATATTCTTCTCAAGTACATATGGAATATTTTCCGGAAAAGATCATACAACAGGTCACACAAATGGCTTTGCAAGTTTAAGAAGACTGAAATCATACCAAGTATCTTTTCTAATGACAACTGTATGAAATTAGAAATCAATAAGAGGAGGAAAAAAGGACAAATTACAAGCATGTAGAAATTAAATGCATTCTTTAACAGCCATTGCACTGGAGAAGAAATCAACAGAAATGGAAAAAAAAAAAAACTTAAATGAAAATGGAAATACAACATACCAAAGCTTCTGGGTTGCTGCAAAAGCAGTGCTAAGAGGGAATTTTATAGAAATCAGCATCTATGTTAAGAAAAGGAAATATTTCAAATAAACAATCTACCTTTACACCTCAAGAAGCTAAAAAAAAAGAAACTACCCGTAAAGTTAGCAGAAGAAAAGTAATAACAAAGCTCAAAGCAGAGACAAATGAAACAGAGACCAGAAAGATATCAGAAAAGATAAATAAAACTAAAAGCTACTTAAAAAAAAAAGATAAATTAACAAAGCTTTTGCTAGACTAAGAAAGGCTCAAATAAATAAAAACAGAAATGCAAGCTGGTATAGCCACTCTGGAAAACAGTATGGACTTTCCTCAGGAAGTTAAAAACAGACCTACCCTATGACCCAGCAATTGCACTTCTGGATATATACCCCAAAGAAACAGACACAGTGAAAAGAAGGGGCACCTTCACCCCAATGTTCATAGCAGCGATGTCCACAATAGCCAAACTCTGGAAGGAGATGGCATGTTCTTCAACAGATAAATGGATATGAAGACATGTTTCATATATACCGTGAAATATTACTTAGCCATCAGAAAGGATGAATACCTACCATTTCCACTGAAATGGATGGAACTGGAGGGGATTATGCTGAGTGAAATAAGTCAAACAGAGAAAGACAATTATCATATGTTTTCATTCATATGTGGAAGATAAGAAACAGTGCAGAGGATCATAGGAGAAGGGAGGAAAAACGGAATGGGAAGAAATCAGAGAGGGAGCCAAACCATGAGAAGCTCTTGACTCCAGGAAACAAACTGAGGGTGGCTCGAGGGGAGGTGGGTGGGGAAATGGGGTAACTGGGTGATGGATATATTTTTTAAAGATTTTATTTATTGATTTGACAGACAGAGATTACAAGTAGGCAAGAGAGGCAGGCAGGGAGAGAGAGAGGAGGAAGCAGGCTCTCCGCGGAGCAGAGAGCCCGATGTGGGGCTTGATCCCAGGACCCTGGGATCATGACCTGAGCCGAAGGCAGAGGGTTTAACCCACTGAGCCACCCAGGCACCACTGGGTGATGGATATTAAGGAGGGCACGTGATATGATGATCACTGTGTGTTATATGTAACTAATGAATCACTGAACATTACACCAAAAACTAATGATGAACTATACGTTGGCTAATTGAATTGAAATGTAAAAAATTAAAAAAATAAAAACAGAAAATGATAAAAAGAGACATTACAACTGGTGCCATAAATATACAAAGATCATAAGAGACTACTATGGACAATTATACACCAACAAATTGGATAAACTAGAAGAAATGGATAATTTCCTAGAAATATACAACTTATCAAGACTGAATCATGAAGAAATGTGAACAGAGCAATAATGAGCAAGCAGATCGAATCAGTAATCGAAAATCTCCCAACAGAAAACCAAGGACTAAAGGGTCTCACTCATGAATGACATGAAACATTTAAAGAATTAATGCCAATTTTTCTCAACCCTTAGGCACAGTAAAAAAATGTCATGGCTTAAAAGGGCAACTAAAATATAAAGAAACCAGCCCAATAATCCTGCCAAACATTAGAAGAGCTGCTGCAATTCTGTCTGGGTCAGATGGGCTGGCCAGCACCACTCTTTACATTCCCCCTCCAGCTTCATAGTGCAAACAGGAGCATGGTCCAGATGCCATAGCCATCCTGCCAACTCAGTAAGCCCCAGGAACCTAGCCCACACTAGACCCAGGTACCTGTAGCTTAGAACAAAAGCCATGGTTTAAAAGAGCAACTAGAGTATAAAGGATCCAGGCACAGAACTCCACCCAAATGGCAGGGGAGTTGCTGAAAATCTTTCCAGGTCAGAGGGGCTAGTAAGCACCAGAGTTGACTTTCACCCTCCAGACAGGAGCGTAGACAGGAGCAGAGTCTGAGTCCATTGCTGGCCTACTACCATGCCTAGGAGCCCCAAGTTCTTAGCCCACATTGCCCCAGCTGTCCCAACAAAGCAGCCCCAGAACAGTGTACGCTGGAACACACCTAGTCAGTGTTCACTATAGTTCTAGCTGTTTCACCAAGGTGACACAGGAAGAAAGACCCCAAAACATTTCATGCCTGTACAACTTTGACTCTTAGATGCTCCCAGGGCACCCTGTGCAAGTAGGGCATCCCAAACCTACTTGCCTCAGCTCCAGAAGACTCACCAGGGAACTCCTTGTATGGAGTATACTGGGGAAACCCCAGCTTGTACTCATTTCAGCTTCAGCCACCTGTCATGATGCCCCCTGCATGGAAAGTCCTGGAACATTCCAGCTTGCACCCACTTCAGCTTCAGTTGTCTTGCTAGGGAACACCTTGTGTGGAGAGCCATGAGGCCCACTCCCCACCCCATCCCAGCATGCACCCATTTCAGCTTAACTATCCTGCCAGAGCAGCTTCAAGGAGAGTCACAGGACCACCTCCGCCCATGCCCACTTCAATTTCAGTGGTACTGCTAAGACAATTTCTGTACAGAGAACCCTGGGGCTCACCAGTAAGCACCCACTTTAGTTTTGGCAGTCCTTTCAGGGCACTCTATATGTGGAGAACCCCAGGAATGCCCCAGCCCATGCCCACTTCACCTCAGGGCAATCCACTGGGAAGCCCCAGCACAGTGTGTCCAGGGACCCTGAGCCCACACCAGCCAAAGATTGAACCAACCAACCAGCCAAAGTCATCAGACAAAGTCACCAGGCACACACAATCTACAGAAGACACAACTAAACACAAGACTATTCCTTCAAGTTTAGAAGAAATAGTTATTCCACTTAATTCATAGAAATGCAAAAATCAAACAAAATGAGACAAAGAAATATGCACCAAACGAAAGATCATGACACAAATCTCAGGGGAAAAAAAAAAAACAAGAACTAAATGAAATGGAGACAACTAAACTATCTGATCAAGAGTTGAAAGTAATGGTCATAAAGATGCCCAGGGAATTGAAGAGTAGGTGAACTCTGTTAGAATTTCAACAAAGATAAAAAACGTTAAAAAGAACAATATTTGAAGTATACAATACTGAAATGAAAAATACATTGGAGGGAATTAACAGATTAGAGGATAGAGAAAAACACAGACAGGCAATCTAAAAGATAGGGTACTAGAAAGCACCCCAGCTGAACAGCAAAAAGAAATGTAAATGAGGATTGGTGAAGAGATCTCTTGGACAACATCAAGCAAACTTTCACATTATAGGGTTCCCAGAAGGTGGACAGAGAGGGAAAGGGGCAGAAAGTTTATTTAAAGAAATAATGGCTGAAAACTTCCTTAACCTGAAGAAGAAACACATCTAGTTTCAGGAAACACAGAGAGCTCCAAACAAGCTGAACTCTGGGAGGTCCATACCAAAACATATAATTAAAATGTCAAAGATGAAAGACGAAGCCAGGATTTTATTTTTAAGATTTTATTTATTTATTGGACAGACAGAGATCACAAGTAGGCAGAGAGGCAGGCAGAGAGAAAGGAGGGGTGGAGCAGGCTCCCCACTGAGCTGAGAGCAGACACAGGGCTCAATCCCAGGACTCTGGGACCATAACCCAAGCTGAAGTCAAAGGCTTTAACCCACTGAGCCACCCAGGCGACACTGGTATAGTTTCTAGGTAGGGAGATTTAGGGAAACCTGAAGACACTAGGAGAGACAAAAACAAGGACACTAGAGGAAACTGCAGCCCCTGATATGCATAGTTACAATAAATATTAAACCTACCCCAACACTTAACCAGACTAACATAAGACTTCACATTAAAGGTCTCTTTATTTCAGTTCTTTTTACTCAATGCATCATGTTTGGCTTTCAAAGAAACCTTACAAGGCATGCTAAAGGCAAGAAAAAGCAAACTCGCCAGACAAACCAAGCATCAGGTGCACATGCAGATATGACACATTTCAGAATTCTCATACATGGAATCGAAAACAACCATGATTATTATGTGAAGGGCTCTAATGGGAATGGTAGACAACATATAAAAACAGATGGTGCATGTAAGCCAAGAGAGGGAAATTCTATGAAGGAATCAAAAGGAAACGTTAGAAAACAAAAGCAGTATGACAAATGAACAGTGACTTTGATTGACACTTCAGTAGGTCCATACAGGCAAGGAAAGAATATGTGAGTTTGCATATATGTCAGTAGAAACATTCCAAACTGAAATGTAAAGAGAACAAGAATTTTCTTAATGCTACAATTGAGAATACCCAAGGGCTGTGTTTCAAACTGTATAACAGATATATAATTGGAATAACAGAAGAAGAAAGAACAGAAAAAAATGTTTGAAGTATTAATGGCCAAGGAGTTTCCAGAATTAGTAACAGGTTAGTGAGGAAGCTCAGAGTACACCAAGCAGAGAAATACTACAAAAGTCAATACCTGGACTTATCATATTCAAATGATAGGAAAACAAAAGATAAAATTTTGAAGGAATCCAGAGGGAAATAGAAACCCTATCTCTCGAGAAAAAAAAAACGTAAGAATTATGAACTACTATCATAAACAATGAAAGTAAGAGATTGGAGTGAAATGTTTAGTGTTGAAAGAAAAAAACACCCATCCAAAATTTCACATCTAATGATATTATCCTGCAAAAGAAAAAGAGAAATAAAAACTTAGACAAAAACAGGGAATTCATCAGCAACAGACCTGCCCTGCATAAATGTTAAAAGAAGTTCTTTGGTGAGAAGGAAAATAACTCAGATCTACATAAAGTAAAGGAAGAGAAGGAATAAATGAGGGGCAAATAAAACTTTCGTTTATCTTATTCTCAATGGACCTAATAATAATAATGATAGTGTGTTGGGTGATTATAGTATATGGATAAGTGAAATGAATGGCATCAGTGGTACAAGGGACAAGAGGAATTGGACACTCCTGCACTATCTATAAAGTGATATAACATTATAGGAAAGGGGACTTAGAGTACTTATAAATGTATATTACAATTTCTAGGACAAACACTAAAATATTTTTAAACAGAATAATAGATAGACTAACAAAAGTGAGAAAATAGAATTATATATAATGCTTTTTTAAAACCAGAAAAGAAAAACAGAAAAAGAGGGGAAGGATAGGTATAATGAATAGCAAATAGTATGGGCAAGGTAGAGATATTAATCCAACTATATTTAAAAATTGCTAAATGGGGGACGCCTGGGTGGCTCAGTTGGTTAAGCCGCTCCTTCGGCTCAGGTCATGATCCCAGCGTCCTGGGATTGAGTCCCACAACCGGCTCCTTGCTCAGCAGGGAGTCTGCTTCTCCCTCTGCCTCTGCCTGCTACTCTGTCTGCCTGTGCTCTCTCTGACAAATAAATAAATAAAATCTTAAAAAAAAAAAGGCTTCAGGAGGCTTCAGTGGGCAGACCCCCAGTGAACGGGGGCTGATTTTAAAAAAAAATTGCTAAATGGAAGTGGTCTAATTTCACCAATTAAAAGAGGAGACTGTCAGAGCACATAAAAAACAAGACCCAATTATATACTGTCTATGAAATACTCGCTTTAAATATAAAGATACAGATAGATTAAAAACAAAGAGAGAAAAATGTACCATGCTAACACTAAAGAAAAGAAAATAGGAGTAACTCTATTATTTTGGACAAAGCAAACTTCACAACAGGAAAATTATCAGGGGTGAAGAAGAGCATTACACAACAACAAAGAGGTCAATTCGCCAAGAAGACAGAACACTCCTTAACAGGCACACATGTAAAACATAGTGTCAAAATATGTGAGGCAAAAGCCAGTATAATTGCAAGAAAAAAAATGGATGAATCCACCGTTATTGTTGGAGATTTCAACAGCCCTTATCAGAAATGGGCAGATTCAGCAGGCAGAAAACCAGTAAAGATACAGTTGCCCCAAACAACATCATCAATCAACTTGCTCTAATTGACATTTATAAAATACCCCATCCAACCACAGAATACACATGCTTCTCAAGCTCACATGAAACATTCACTAAGATGGACCATATTTAGGACCATAAAACACACCTTAACAAATATAAAATAGAAATCACACAAACTATGTTTTCAGACCATCGTAGAATTTTCACGAAAACACCTTATTGTCATCTCTACCAATTTTAAACAATAATGTCATTCTTTTTGGTGGTTATATGTATTTATTTCTTCTCCCATGCTACCTAGTCATTTAATAGTTGGAACCCTTATGGCTCATTATTTACATTATAAACTGTTGAAATTAAGCCCTGTATCATTTCCTTACTTGACTCGCCTACATTCCCTTGCTGATGAATCACTCTTTGGCCCTAGACACCCAATCCTTTCCTTCCCATATGAGGAGGGTTTGCCAGTAATGACAGCCTTCTTTTCCTCTCTTAACCTGCATCCACAGTTTCACCATTATCTCTCCCAAAGGAAGGTACATTTCTAGCCTGCCCCACTTCACATACCCTCCTATGATTGCAGGACATATGTCTGTTAATAAAAATTCCCCCACATATCTTTGAATTTCTGGAATTGCTTTTAATTAGAAAGTATGGTCTTAACTGTCCCTATGGCCCCTAGGACTCACGACTATAAAAACATCCTTTAACATCTGAGCAAGATAAGCTCCACCCCAAAAAATTTCCAGGTGAGAAGGAGTTGTAAATATGGCACATCGAATTAATTTTTCAAACATGGCCTTGTTCTAAAAGAGGCTGAGAAACTGATCCCGATTAAAGGAAACTAAAGGTATACAGCAACGAGATGTAGTATGTCATCCTCTACTAACTCCTTTAAGGAGGTTTACACACACACAAACACACGCACACACACAGGACATTACTTGATAAATTGATAAAATGGAATTTGAGTGGGAGATTAGTTAAAAGTTTTGCATCAATGTGAAATTTACCGAAGGAGATAACTGTGGTGTCAGAGAACATACTTTTTAATAAGAAATACACTATGGGAGCACCTGGGTGACTCAGTCATTAAGGCTCTGCCTTCAACTCAGGTCATGATCCCGAGGTCCTGGGATCAAGCCCCGCATCAGGCTCTCTGCTCAGCAAGGAGCCTGCATCCTCCCCTCCTACTCCCTCTGCTTCTGTTC
>PISX010037348.1:0-11139 GCA_004024625.1 Mellivora capensis
GTTAGAAATGGAAGAGGCAAGTTTCCACTGTAAGTGCCAGGGGTGGCAAGCAGATGGTAAGGTAATGCTTGAAAGAAAGGGGAGTCCAGTCCCTTCCCCCGTTCTTGATGGGCAGAGGGAGAAAACAAGGAAGAATCCACTGAGAAAGTTCCTGCTGATTTACTCAACTGTGGACTCATGTCTTATCATGTATTCTTGTTTGCAAAGCACTCTCAGCCTTCTGATAAAAAAGAAGGGAACAAAATATTGGCAATGTGTTCACTATTACTACATTGAGGGAGAGACCCAGCATGAATACTGACACCCCAAATGCAGAACTGGCTAGCAAGACAGACAGACAGACGGATGGGCAGTTGGCCAGAACTTCAGACTGACATAAACTAAACCTTATTCTACATGCTTCCCCACCACCTTCCGAGTCACATTCCCTCTCCAAAGTCCCAGAGTCCACAATAGAGTTGTTAGGGCTGGGGGTGTGTCTGCTAAAAGGTGACAAGATCTGGGAAAGCCCGGAGCACCCATGCCATGGGCATCAGTCATCTCGGAGGCTGCCCAGGAGGTGACACATGATAAGTCTTGGGGGAGGCTGTTGCAGTGGCCCACATGCCTTTTTCCCATTCTCGGGAAAGCAGGACACAGGACCCACACTCAGCTGGGCAGTTCTTTCTTCTCAAGGTTTCGAACCTTGAGTTAGTAAAGCAAAGAGTCAGGGATAAGGAGACCAGCTTTGAGATGGCAATGATGGCAGCAAAGCAAGGACAATGTCCGGAGTCTGGTGTGGGCAGAATCTTCACAATTAGTTTCTAGAGCATGATTTTGGCTGAGTTCTGGCCTTGAGGCTTCCTTTATTCCCACAGATTTTCATTCCTCTCAATGGCTCTGCGAGCTACCCAGTATCCTTTCCGTACCTTGTATCTACCTGAATCAGCTGGAGTTGGTGACCATTGTTTGCATCTAAGAACCTAGCTGATTCAATCAATGCCTCAGAGGAGGAAGGTTCCAGGTAAGGGAAACTACCTACTTAAAAAGAAGAAGGAAAAGTCCCTGTAATTCGTTCCAGAGATGGTAAAGTCAGGAGCTTCAAAACCTCATTTATTATTTATGACAAATGTGTGTCAAAGATCTCTACACTTCTAAGAAATGGCACAAGACATTTGACTCAGCATTTCCTGTTCTAGAACTTTATCTCCAGAAACACTCCCACAAGGATGATGCTAGTCGTTGGGCTTGAATGACAAGAAAGATGGTAGTACCATTTTCTGGGGCCCGATAGACGAAGCAGGTTGGGTGGATGGGGTGGGAATCAAAGGCAGCATTTGGGAAATGTTGTTTGAGATGCTCCTGGAGTATCTGAAGGAGATACCAAGCTGGTACTGAGACTGGTGTAGGAATTTGGAAGTCAGGGATATTCCAATCAAGGAATAAATTTGGAAGTCATCAATAAATGGATGGTGTTTAGAGCCATGGTTGAAACACCAAGGGAAAAGATTGAAAGAGAAGAATGAGAGGGCATACACAGAGATCAGGGAGAGACTGACTCGGTGAAGGAGACTGGTTAGAAGTGTCTTGTGTGCTAGGAGAAAAATTTAGAGGGTATTGGATCAGGGAAAATGAGAGAGGGGAGTGATCCAAGGGAAGGGAGTAGGCATTTGTGTTGCACCTTGCAAGATGGTTACAATAGATAAAGTTGGATTTGACAACATGGCAGTCATTGATGACCTTGATGGGAGGAGTTTGAGGACAGTGATGGAGCCAGAAGCCAGACCGGGGGTGGAGGAGGGGGAACTGAAGAGTTAATAATGGGTAATTAAGTAATTGTGTGTTGTAGACAACTTGGTGGAGAAGTTTTATTTTGAAGCAGAACAATGTGGGAAGAAGCTAAGGGCCTGTGGGGTCAAGGAAACACTATTTTTTTAATTGTGGGTGATTCTAGCCTATATTTCTTTGTTAGTTGGAATGATCTAATAGAGAAGAAATTGATGGTGTAACAGAAGGAGAGATAACTGGAGAAAGGAAGTTCTTTGTGAGACTCCTGGGAGGGGCAGTTGGTTGGGTATCTGACTTCGGCTCAAGTCATGATCTCAGGGTCCTGAGATCAAACTCCGCATCAGGCTCCATGCTCAGCGGGGATTCTGCTTCTCCCTCACCCTCTGCCTCAAACCCCACTCATAGTGGCTCTCTCACTCTCTCTCAAATAAATAAAATCTTTAAACAAAAAAAAGGAAGTTCTTCGTCATTCAACATTTAGCACTTACCACATGACAGGCACTGTAACTGGGCACCCCACCATAGAGCACTGAGTGACCCAAATAAGGTTGCCATTTTCATAAGCCTCCTTCTGGGGTGAGCTCAGGTGAAGGGATGGCTTTTGATAAGAGCAAGACAGGTATAGATGTAGGTATATTGTATGTTTGGGATGGGAAGAGAATTGAGTTGCCCTCTGGTGGTGCCTGCTTTCTCGGCAAAGCTAAGTGTTAAGCAGGTCATCAGTAACATTAGGGGAGGAGGAGGTCATATGGGAGGTGTGAGGAGAGAGGAAAAGTATGACAGTGCTGCTTGGGGAAAGTAAACTCTTGAGAGGAACCAAGAGGGTAGCTCAGTAGTGCCCATGGAAGTCGGAGGCCATGAATTTAAAGTAAAACCGGTCATCCTGATCAGGTGATTATTTTTCCTGTTGGGGTCAGCTGCTCAAGGGCAGGCAGGTAGAAGGTCAATGTTTGAATCAGTTAAGGTTGGGGTTTTGCCATAAAGGTGTGACTTAGAGAGGAGAGGAGCATGGAAGTTGAGGAAGTCTGCCGGGGAGAGGTTCTAATGATGGATCTTGTAATCTAGGTAGGTATGGAGGGCAGTGATGAGGGAGGGGCTTGTGGATACGCCAAGGTCGGGAAGGTAGCGTCATCAATGAGTCTGAACTCTTGGGGTGAGGTCCTAGAGCATGCAGGAGAGCTGGGAGCTAGGAACTAGTGGTTGGAGAAGAGGGTATTTGAGGTGGATAGTTGAGAGGTTGTGGAGAAGCTTCTGGGACAAGGTCTATGGACTGTGATACTGGAGTAATTGAAGTGGGAGCATGACAAGGTTGAATGGGAAGCCTCCAAAAGACAAGTTCATGCCCTGGAAACTGTGAGTGTGACCTTGGAAAAGGTCTTTGCAGATGTGATTCACTTAAAGACCTTGGATTATCTGAGGGGGCCCTGCATCCAACAAGTGTCCTTATAACAGAGGGAAGAGGAGAAGACCTAGACACTTAGGAAAAGGCCATGTGAAGAGGTCAGTGTTACACAGTTACAAGCCAAGGAATGTCCAGTGCCACCAGAAGCTAGAGGGGCAGGGAAGTCTCCAGTAGAATCTTCAGAGGGACGGTGGCCTGGCAATACCTTGGTTCGTGACTTCTAGCCTCCAGAACTGTGAGAGAGTAATTTTCTGTTATCTTCAGACAGCCAGTCTGTGGTACGTTTTTGCAGGAAATAATACAGAAACCCAGCAGCGGTGACTTTGGTGGGTTCCTCCACGTGGATACCGAAGTCATTGCAAATGAGGCCGGAGCTGGGGTGGAGGAGAGATTAGTGAGCCAGAGCTGGAGTGTGTAGTGAAGGGCGGGAAGGATCGGAGGTTGGTGAAGAGCCATGGGGAGCGCGGGCTGCGGGATAGCCGGATGGCACGTGCTTCAGGAGAGCTGTGGGTTTTAAAGAAAAGGGAAGAGAAATAATTTGGAAATGGCAATGGGGGAGGGCTCCCAGGGAAATGATTCCGTGGGCGGGGGTAGTAAGGGGGACAGTGTGGTGTCAATCGACGGAGAAAGGGAGAGACCACTCAGAGAAGGGGTTGACAACGTGGAGTCTGCCAATCACAGCCGGGGGTGTTGGCAAGAGGAGACAAGGGGCCCATTTAGGGGACACGGAGGGCAGAACAGGAACAAGCGTCAGGGGTCAGTTGCCAGGAGGCTTGGGGTTCTCATGGGACCAGTGGATAAGCTCTTGAGGCCTGCACCAAGGCCTGCAGTCCTGAGAGGGAGGAGGACTACGGGTCAGGTCTGTGCTTCCCAACACTCAGCTTGCTTGTTTGGGGCCTTGGGGGACAACTGCCTAGGACGGCTCGATGGCTGCCTTGGCAGCATTGTCCCAGGCACACCTGTGCATGGCTGCCTGGGGCAGGGGGTAGTTGGGGGAATGGGGTGGGGGTTGGGGAGGGTGAGGCGTCCAACAGGCAGCTGGCTTTAAACTCCCCACAGTCATTTCCTAAGGGCAGAGCTGAAGCATTTGAGCTTGTCTGTCTAGATTCATGGCCAGATTACCTCTCAAGATTTATCTGAATGCATGTCTAACAATAAAGGGTCTGTTAAATAAATTATGATACATTCATACAATGGAATGTTATGCGACATTACAAATTATGTGGTTGAAGAATATGGAGAAATGTTCACAAAAAATAGTTAAGTGCTCCCTGGGCACCTGGGTGGCTCAGTGGGTTAAGCCTCTGCCTTCAGCTCAGTTCATGATCCCAATCGAGCCCCGCATCGGGCTCTCTGCTTCGCGGGGAGCCTGCTTCCTCCTCTCTCTCTGCCTGCCTCTCTGCCTACTTGTGATCTCTCTGTCAAATAAATAAATAAAATATTAAAAAATAATAATTAATGTCCCTATCATCACATTCAGGGTACAGAATAGTCCTATCACTCAAAAAAAAATAAAATAGTTAAGTGCAAAAAAGCAGTTTACAGAACAGAGACTATGATCCCAATTTGGCAAAACAAACAGAGGTTTCTCTACAGGCGTAGGTAGGCCTGGAAATGGACTATATTATACTGTAATATTATAAATAACAATCTGCAGAAAATAGAAGTATGGGGAATTTTTATTTTCTTCCTACTAGGCTGTATTTTCCAGAAAGGACAATGAATGTTTATCAATTTTGTGATCTGAGGGATAAATGAAAGAAAATCAGTTCTATTATACTTCTCCAGAAAAAAAATGTTTTTTTTTTCCCCTCTCTGAGAGGAACAAAATTTTTTCCTCCCCCTTTCTGAGAGGAACATTTAAAGAAACTTTTGAAATTACTTTGAAAAGTTCAGGGACTGATGGCTGCAAGTAAGAAACTAAATCATAAAAAATAAATAAATAAATAAATAAATAAAATTAAAAAAAGAAAATTCTTGGGGCTTCCTGTGGCTCATAGTAATTGGGACACATCACCCCTTGAAGCTCTGTCCCTTAACTACCCCTTCAACACTGAAACAAAGTATCTGGAGTTGAAACAGCTGTCGTGGCCTGGATCTGTGGGTCTTTTTCACAATGTGCCAGACAAGTGGCCTCCTGGACAGAGCTCATTTCTGTTCGGCTACAACACCCAGGCAACGTGCAGCCTTTTATTCTAACACCTGCCTACCTTCACCTTATACCTGTAAGGGAGCCCGGGGCCCTCAGGCTTTTCTACTCGGCCACTAACCTTGGCCGCTTCCGGGTTGGGGATGGGACCCT
The DNA here is from genome assembly GCA_004024625.1 of Mellivora capensis. NCBI lineage: Eukaryota > Metazoa > Chordata > Mammalia > Carnivora > Mustelidae > Mellivora > Mellivora capensis. The sequence goes on from PISX010037348.1 coordinate 5,472, forward strand.
CCCAGCCTCCTCTCTCCCTCCCGGTCCTGCTCCCATTCCTCTCTAGCTGCCCCCATTGCCCATGGCCCTTGACCTCAGCTGCCCTTTCTGGCCGTGCGCCTGCCCTTGAGACTCACCCTGTATTAATTCTTCTTGGGTTTAGACTTATCTTCTGGCTGCTTCTGCTCCATTCTACTCCAAGAGTATGCCTAGTCCCCTCTTGGACCCCTTGGGACTGTCCCTCTCACTTCCTCCCTAGGGAGGACTTTGAAATCAGAGAGGGAGGGAGGGAGGTAGCCCACTTCCTATGGGCCGCTGCTAATCTGCATTTGGTTCAGATTGGCCCATATGTTAAGAATTGTTGATCCTAATTCAGTTTCAAGCCATTTACAAATATAATTTGCATGCTGTCCTTATATAGACACTGGTGAGCTTGTTGAATGGGCTCAGAACAGAGATCAGGTATAGACCTCTAGAGATTTCCCGTGGGGACTGACACTCACAGGGCGTGGTAACAACCCATCTAATGTGGATGATTCGGCCCAAAGTTCTCCACACATTTACAAGGCTAAGGCCTTACCGAAATCCCAGCACAAGCATCCCAGTGCCCCCCGATCTTCCAGGCCAGGGTTATTCCTCAATCACTACCCTGCTCAGAGACCTTACCCTTCTGGTCTGTAAAATGAGGACATGTGGCAATATTGGCCTTGGGCTGTCATGAGATAATGTATGTGAAAGCACTTTGCAGCCCGTAATTTATGATTGTCACCCCAAATGGTAGTGGTTGACAGTTGAAGCTCTACCTAGGCAAGGCTGAGAGTCTACCCCTACTTGTTTTCAGTAATCTGTGCCCCTCCCAACAATCAGGACCTCCCCCGCCTTTCTGGATATTTACAAACCATCCATTGAATAATGTTTTCGAGTGTTGCCAGGAATTTATATCAGACTCAATGGTCTAGAGCTTATGAAACCAATCCTCTCCCCTTTTTTAAAAATCGAAGCAAACCATCACACCCTGTTGTGTCACTGACACGGGAGTAGGATCCAGACTGTGTACAGAACTAGGATAAATCGACAAGAAAGAGATAAACAGCTCAATCGAAAAACTGGCAAAGGGCGCGAATAAGCGATTGATGGAAGAGGAGACCCAAAGAGCCCATAAAAATACCAAAAGGTGCTCCTCCTCTTTTGCAATCAGGGAAATGTAAATTAAAGTCATGATGAAAAACCACTTCACCCTTTAGGTTAGGAAATACAATTCCAAGTGCAACGAGGACATGGAGAAGGGGACGCCACACACAGTGAGGGAGGGGAGCTGGGCAGCTCCAACATCGAGTTAGCTAGAGGCATGCAGCTCCAGCTTCAGCAAGATGGCACCCAGGTGTAGCCCAGAGACCAGTTCTTGCCTATGCACCCGAGGAGACATGGACCCAGATGGGCACAGCAGCAACGTTTATTAGGAGAAGAAGGGCAGGAGCGCCAGGGGGCTCAGTCAGTTGAGCGTCTGCCTTCAGCTCAGGGTTCTGGGATCAGAGCCCAGGGCAAGGGCTCCCTGCTCAGCAGAGAGTCTGCTTCTCCCCCAGCTCCTGCTGTCTCTCTCTCTCACAAAGAAATAAATAAAATCTGTAAAAGAAAAAAAAAGAAAAAAAAGGAGAAAAAGTGCAAATAACTTAAATGTTCCATCATGTGAGAAAATGGATTTTAAAATCATAGTCTTTATGCAATGGAACTCTATTCCACAATTAAAATGAATGAACATCCCAGCACACATAAGGAGGGCTTATAAGTCCTTGTAATGTGCTACGTATCTTTTTTAAGCAATGTCATGGCTACACAGATGCAATCACTTTGTAAAAAATTCCTTGAGCTCTATCTTTAATTTTCAACGGTCTTATCGAATAGATATCACACATCGATAAAAACAGTGCGCAAAAAGATGAATGAATGTGAATTGTATATATCACCATAGATCAATTTAAAAGACCTAGGGTTAAGAAAGACAGATCTTGCTGAAGGCTACATGGAGTGTTGTGCCATTTATATAAAGTCTGCAAATGGGCCAAATGATTAGGTATGTTGTTTATGGATACACACAGATGTGGAGAAAGTATTCAAACACACATGGGGTGCAGAGGCAACGGAATGAGTTTAGAAGGGCCACACGCAACAACAAACCTGTAAACTTTTCCTTGTTTCCCAAGCTGGGTGGTAAGTACACAGGTATGTCACTGTATTATTATGCATATTTTTGTATACATGAGGAGGGCTTCTAAGTGAAATGTCTTATTTAAAACATTTTATAGGAGTGCCTGGGTGGCTCAGTTGGGTAAGCGTCTGTCTTCAGCTCAGGTCATGGTCCCAGGGTCCTGGGATTACGTCAGACATTGAGGGGGGAGGGTCCCTGCTCAGCGGGAGGCCTACTTCTCCCTCTGCCACCCTGCCCCCAGCTCGTGCTCTCTTTCTCTTGCTCACTCTCTCTCTCAGATAAAGAAAATCTTTAAAAAATAATAATAACAAATAAAGCATTTTGTATAAAATCAGGACAGATTATGTCTCTTTCCAGTTTTCTGGTTCTCTCCCTTTCTCCAGACTTCTCACAGGTGACCTCAGAGGCTGAGAGTACTTCCTGTCTGCATGTTTTTCTCACACCGAGGGAGGTAGTGGTCAAAACTCCAGAGCCAGACTGCCTGGGCTCAAATCCCAGCTTGCTATTAGCTAAGTGTGTGACCTTCAGCAAGTAATATAGCCTCAGTTTACTGATCTGTAAAATGAGAATTATAACAACACCCACCTAGTAGGGTTGTTGACAAAACTAACAGCCAAAGTGCCCAGAGCTGTGCCTGACACACGGTACACACTGCATGTATGGGTTCTTCCAATGAACTTGCCAAGACACAAGTGTGGACTGTGGAGAAGCCAAGCGTCACTTGGGTCTACCCTTAACATCATTGTTCGCCCTTTCCAGCTCTCCCCTGACAGAAGGCACCGAACCGAACAAAGGTGGAGTATTCCCACATTCTGGTTTCCTCAAGGTCCGTCACCTCGAAGGGCTTGCTCCTGCTCTTTCTCCTGCTTTTGCCTTTGTCTGCCCCTCACTCTAAAGCCCCATGGCTGTCATTTCTAGCTCTCTTCTCCGGCATCAGGACATCTCATCTCTTGCTTCAGAGGCCATTAGTTGTTTTATTGGGTCCCCGTGGCATTTTAAAATAACTTGAAACAGTTGCCTACATTTATACAGTTACCAGGAACGTTCACATTAATGTCTGATCCGGGGCACCTGGGTGGCTCAGTCATGATCCCAGAGTCCTGCACTGGGCTCCCCACTCAGCGGGTAGTCTGCTTCTTCCTCTGACTTCTCCCCTCTCATGCTCTCGCTCTCTCTCACATAAATAAAATCTTTAGGAAAATAAAATCTTTAGGAAAAAAAAAAGTCTGGATCCTTAGCTTCTTTCGAAATATTGGAATCTCTGGCAGTAATCTTTGATCTAAGCTGAGTGACAGCCTCAGAGAGCCCCATAGCCCTCTCTCCTGCCTTTCCTGTGGTGCCACACACAAAGGACACATGTGCCAGGGCATGAGGGGCACTGAAATATAGCCAGGCTCTGCTCACCAAGCTGTGGCCCTGAGGATTGGATGTGTTTCCCAGAAGAAGCACCCCTGTTTCCTCAATGACACAGAGATGCCGTATGGGCTTGAGACGGGCCTGTTCTGTCACCTGACTCACTCTGGGTATTTGAATTAGCAACTGCCACTTCGCTTGGAGGTCCCACGCCCTCCTGTATAACCCCATTCTGTTCTGTGTTGCTCTGCCCATCTTTGCAATTTGAACCTCCTGCGTATATCCTTCAGGTCCTGTGAGGAAACACCTGCAAGATGATTCCTCTGTGGAGAAAGAATTCCACTGATGTCACGTCATTCACCGAAAATTCCCCTGGACCATGTGAATTATCTGTGATGAGTATAGGTTGGCACTTCTCTGCACCTGGGCGACTACTCCCATTCATTCCCCCAACAGGTGCCTAGAAGAGAGGAAGGCGGTGGCCGGGGAGTGGGGGCAGAGGAGCCATGCAGGAGGGGGTGAGGCGGGACCACAGTGCCTCGGTGTACCTCCTGATGATGGCCCACTGAAGGACCCTGAAATGTTTGGAGCCTCTGGAATGTCTTCATAATTGCATGTGCCTGACCCTCATCTGTTTTTCTCAGTGATTTACCAAAAAAGTCTTAACCCAAAAAGATTCAATGCAGATTTGTGGGAGCAACAGGAAAAAAAAAAAGCTTCAAAGGCTGCCCAAACTCAATAGATAGCTTTAGGGGAAGCAGAGAGCAAAGGGATGGTGGAACAGTTCTGACAAGGAAGGGCAACCAGGCCAAATTCCAGACCTTTGGGACAGCAGGAAGAAGCAGGGTCCCAGAAGAGGGCCTTGGGGCAGAAGGAGCGGGAGGTTGGCGGGCTTCTAAAGACTCTGCGTCTTTCTCCAGCAATAGGCTCCTTCATATTTCTCTGCTTGGAATTTTATTTCTGAGAAGCTCCCTTTTTTCTTGATGAGTTTATTTTTAGGATCTCAGACATTGAAATCTGCCATTCTAAAGTCAGCAATTTTTTTTAAAAGATTTTTATTTATTTCTTAGAGAAGGAGAGAGAGAGCACAAGTGGGGGGCAGAGGGAGAGGGAGAAGCAGGCCCTCCTCTGAGCAGGGAGCCTGTCATGGAACTTGATCCCAGGACCCCGGGATCATGACCTGAGCCGAAGGCAGACGCTTAACCGACTGAACCACCCAGGCGCCCCTAAAGTCAGCAATTCCTAACCAATACAGCAAACATAGATCCCTGCATGAGAGCTGTACTGTTATTTATTCTTGGGGTACACATGGAATCAAGGACCCCAGCTCACAGCTACCGAGATCACCAATGCTCTTCTCCTGTGGCCCAAATGAGATGCAGACCAGAGCTCTCTCCACTGTTTCCGGGAGTCCTTTTACCAAGCCCTCGTGCTCAGATGAGAATTGCTTTACCTGGGACTTTGTGAATTAGATGGAAAGGAGGAGACTGGGACATGATTTGCAAGAAGCTTGAGATGGCAGACATACTCACGTCTCTTTGACTTTCAAGTTTCAGGTTTAGGGTTTTTTTGTAACTTTCTTTCAAAGGAAGAACTGCAAACCCAGTTATCAGATTTCTACCCCGGACTGAATATGCACTGATGGGCTGCCAGGGGCTGGGGTGGCGGCCGAACAACAGGCTGAGGTGAGCAGGGGAGACGTGGTGATGATGTCTCACCTCCCACGCCTTCCCAGAGAGGGGCAGAGAGGGGACACGTTTTAACTTCCACATGTTGTTTCCCCACATAAGGAGAAAGCCTACAGCACGGGTCACTGCCTGTTTTAGGAAATCATTTCAGGAAAAAATGAAGAACAAAAAGTACTTTCTTACAGCAAACATCATCCTCAATGGGAAGAAGCTCACAGCCTTCCCATTGAGATCAGGAACACAACAAGGATGCCCACTCTCACCACTCTTGTTCAACATAGTATTAGAAGTCCTAGCAACAGCAATCAGACAACAAAGAGAAATAAAAGGTATCCAAATTGGCAAGGAAGAAGTCAAACTCTCTCTCTTCACAGATGACATGATACTTTATATAGAAAACCCAAAAGACTCCACCCCCAAACTACTAGAACTCATACAGCAA
>PISX010037349.1:0-11137 GCA_004024625.1 Mellivora capensis
TTTCTGTGAATTTGTGTTTGTCCTGATAGTATATAAATCTTAAACTTGGGGTTCTTTTTGAAGAGGTTCTTTTCTTTTTTTTTTGTGTATATATATATACATATATATATATATTCTCTTGTCATATACTTTTTTTTAAAAGATTTTATTTATTTGACAGACAGAGATCACAAGTAGGCAGAGAGGCAGAGAGGCAGGCAGAGAAAGTAAAGGAAGCAGACTCCCTGCTGAGCAGAGAGCCCGATGCGGGGCTCAATCCCAGGACCCTGGGACCATGATCTGAGCCAAAAGCAGAGGCTTTAACCCACTGAGCCACCCAGGCGCCCCTCTTGTCATACTTTTATCAGTCTTTCTGTTTCTCTGTTTTTGTTTGTATACTTCATAAATCTTACCTTGTAGCCCATTTGGGCTGAGCCTTCCCTTTTATCTTCCCTTTTTATCCTGTCTCTCTCTCCCTTTTTTCTTTTTCTTTTTTTTTCATTTGGGTGGGGACTCCTGATTGCTCAGAAGTGTCCCTTGACTGCACCACAGTCAATACATCCAGCTACATCCGTTCAGCCATCTCTCACCAAAATGATTAGGAGGAGGAATGCCCAACAGAAGAAAAATTCAGAGGATGGGCCCTCTGCAACAGAGCTAATGGCTATTGACATAGACAATATGTCAGAAAGGGAATTCAGGTTAACAATTATCCAGGCAATAGCTAGGTTGGAAAAAGACATGGATGACCAAATGGAATTGATTAGGGAAGAACTGAAAGCCACCAGGGATGATGTTCACAAAGCTCTCAATGAGTTCCAATCTAATCTAAATTCCCTAAAAACTAGGGTAACTGAGACAGAAGATAGAATTAGTGATCTGTAGGACAAACAGATAGAGAGAAAGGATCAGGAGGAAGCCTGGAACAAACAGCTTAGAAGCCATGAAAACAGAATCAGGGAAATAAATGATGCCATGAAATGTTCCAACGTTAGAATTATTGGAATCCCTGAAGGCGAGGAGAAAGAAAGAAGTCTAGAAGATAGAGTGGAACAAGTTCTCCATGAAAATTTTCCCAATCTCTCGAATGCAACAAGCGTTCATGTACTAGAGGAAGAACGGTCTCCCCCCAAGATTATAGATTCTCGAAAGCCCTTGAGACACCTGATAGTAAGAATGAGGAATTATAATTGTAGAGAAACTCTCTTGAAGGCAGCTAGGACAAAGAAGCTCCTTACGTACAGAGGAAAGCCCATGAAAATAACGTCAGACCTGTCCACAGCAACCTGGCAAGCCAGAAAGGGCTGGCAAGATATATTCAGGGCACTAAATGAGAAGATTATACTGTTGGTGGGAATGCAAGTTGGTGCAGCCACTTTGGAGAACAGTGTGGAGATTCCTCAAGAAATTAAAAATAGAGCTTCCCTATGACCCTGCAATTGCACTACTGGGTATTTACCCCAAGGATACAGATGTAGTGAAAAGAAGGGCCATCTGTACCCCAATGTTTATAGCAGCAATGGCCACGGTCGCCAAACTGTGGAAAGAACCAAGATGCCCTTCAACAGATGAATGGATAAGTAAGATGTGGTCCATATACACTATGGAGTATTATGCCTCCATCAGAAAGTATGAATACCCAACTTTTGTATCAACATGAATGGGACTGGTAGAGATTATGCTGAGTGAAATAAGTCAAGCAGAGAGAGTCAATTATCATATGTTTCACTTATTTGTGGAGCATAACAAATCACATGGAGGACATGGGGAGATGGAGAGGAGAAGGGTTTTGAGGGAATTTGGAAGGGGACGTGAACCATGAGAAACTATGGACTCTGAAAAACAACCTGAGGGGTTTTGAAAGGGTGGGGACTGAGGGGTTAGGGGAGCCAGGTGGTGGGTATTAAGGAGCGCACGTATTGCATGGAGCACTGGGTGTGGTGCAAAAACAATGAATACCATTTTTAAAAAATGGGCAGAAGACAAACAGACAGTTCTCCAAGGAAGACAAACAAAAAAAAAAATCCACATTTAAAGCAAGTGAGTCTTATGTCCAAAGTCAGCTTTATGGGCATGGGACCCATAATCACACGAGGTCCCACCTTAGAAGGGCCCCATGCTTGGTTTAATGCTCTGCTGTTGCTCTCTGAAAGTCTTAGTAATTTTTAATAAGGTACCTTGCATTTTCATTTTGTACTGGGGCTCCACATATTCTATAGTCATTATCACTCATGAAAAGTGTTTAAGTTTTAGAACAATGGAGCTATTTTAGTCTTTACATATCTCCAGCTTCCTTTCCATTCCCATTAGCCTTTGTCATAGTGGGCCTAGCATGACTTTTATAAAACAGATGGGAATTATGACATCAGACAACTGGGAATGCTGAAATGTCTGTATTTTTTTAAAGTTTAATCTAATAAAAGAATGAAATGTGGCTTGTATAAAATGAAGAGGAGGTTGAGAGAGAAGTTAGGAGGTTATTGTAAAAAATCATACCTGAACTGATAAAAGCTTGAAAAAGAATGGTAGTTGGAATGGAAAGGAAATAATGAGTGTTAAAACCAAAACAAAATAATTAATGAAACCTGGTAATTGATTAGTTAAGAACCCAAAAGAATTTCCAGGCTTATGTTCTGGGTGAATGAAATAGGCACGATATGAGGGGCATTTGGTTTTGGAAGGAAAATACATTATAATTTTAATACATAGCAGTTGAGGTAGTGGTTAGTAATCCAGGTAGAAAATCCTAGTTGGAATTTACAAACTAGAGCTAATTGTCTGATGTAGAGATAAAAGCCCGTAGATTCTACAGAAAAAGGTAACACTTTTTTCTGCATCAATTGAGAGAACCGTGTGGTTGTTCTCTCTTCTCTTATTAATTTGGTCTATCACATTGATTGATTTGTGAATGTTGAACCACGCCTTGCATCCCATGGATAAATCCCACCTGGTCATGGTGGATAATCTTTTTAATGTAATGTTGGATCCTATTAGCTAGTATCTTGTTGAGAATCTTGGCATCCATATTCATCAGGGATATTGGTCTAAAATTCTCCTCTTTGGTGGGGTCTTTGCCTGGTTTGGAGATCAGGGTAATGCAGGCTTCATAAAAAGAGTCTGGAAGTTTTTTTTTCTGTTTCTATTTTTTGAAACAGCTGCAGGAGAATAAGTATTTTTTCTTCTTTGAATGTTTGGTAGAATTCCCTACGGAATCTGTCAGGTCCTGGGCTCTTGTTTTTTGGGAGGTTTTTGACCACTGCTTTGATCTTGTTACTAGATAATGGTCTATTCAGACAGTCAGTTTCTTCCTGATTCAGTGTTGGAAGTTTATATGTTTCCAGGAATGCATCCATTTCATCTAGGTTGTTTGACTTATTGGCATATAACTGTTGATGATAATTTCTGATAATTGTTTCTATATCTTTGGTGTTAGTCGTGATTTCTCCGCTTTCATTCATAATTTTATTAATTTGAAGACTCTTTATTTGTTTGTATTAGTTTGGCCAGTGGCTTATCAATCTTACTGATTCTTTCAAAGAGCCAGCTTCTAGTTTTATTGATGTGTTCTACTGTATCTCTAGTTTCTGTCTCACTGATCTCGGCTCTAAACTTGATTATTTCCCTACTTGTGTGTGGGGTTGACTTAATTTGTTGTTGGTCCTCCAGTTCCTTATGGTGTAAAGAAAGTTGGTGTATTCTGGATTTTTCAATTTTTTTGAGTAAGGCTTGGATGGTTATGTATTTCCTTCTTAGGATAGCCTTTGCCATATCCCATAGGTTTTGGACTGATGTGTCTTCATTCTAATTGGTTTCCATGAACTGTTTAAGTTCCTCTTTGATTTCCTGGTTGATCCAAACATTCTTAAGCAGGGTGGTCTTTAGCTTCCAAGTGTGTGAATTCCTTCCAAACTTTTTCTTGTGGTTGAGTTCCAATTTAAAAACAATGTGGTCTGAGAATATTCAGGGTCCTCTCAATTGATGCAGAAAAAGCATTTGACAAGATACAGCATCCGTTCCTGATTAGAACGCTTCACAGTATAGGGATAGATGGAACATTCCTCAACTTCATAAAATCTATCTATGAAAAACCCACAGCAAATATCATCCTCAATGGGGAAACGCTGAGAGCCTTCTCTTTGAGATCAGGAACACGACAAGGTTGTCCATTCTCACCACTGTTGTTCAACATAGTACTAGAAGTCCTAGCAATAACAATCAGACAACAAAAAGAAGTAAAATGTATTCAAATTGGCAAAGAAGTGGTTTATCTCTCTCTCTCTTTGCAGGGGACATGATACTTTATGTGGAAAACCCACAGGACTCCACCCCCAAACTATTAAAACTGGTACAGCAATTCAATAATGTGGCAGGATACAAAATCAATGTACAGAAATCAGTTGCTTTCTTGTACACTAACAATGAAAATATAGAAAGGGAAATTAGAGAATCGATTCCATTTACTATAGCACCAAGAACCATAAGATACCTGGGAATAAACCTAACCAAAGAGGTAAAAGATCTGTACTCAAGGCATTACAGGACACTCATGAAAGAAATTGAAGAAGACACAAAGAGATGGAAGCCCATTCCATGCTCATGGATTGGAAGAATAAATATTGTTAAAATGTATATATTGCCTAGAGCCATCTATACTTTCAATACCATCCTGATCAAAATTCTATTGGCATTTTTCAAAGAGCTTGAACAAACCATCCTAAAATTTGTATGGAACCAGAAGAGACCCCAAATTTCTAAGGAAATACTGAAAAAGAAAAGCAAAAGTGGGGGCATCATGTTGCCTGATTTCCAGCTTTACTTCAAAGCTGTGATCACCAAGACAGCATGGTACTGGCACAAAAACAGACCCATAGACCAGTGAAAGAGAGTAGAGAGTCCATATATGGATCCACAACTCTATGGTCAAATAATCTTTGACAAAGCGGGAAAAAAATATCCAGTGAAAAAAGACAGTCTCTTCAATAAATGATGCTGGGAAAATTGGATAGATTTGTATAGAAGCATGAACCTCAAGCATTCTCTTACACCATACACAAAAATAAACTCGAAATGGATAAGAAACCTCAATGTGAGGCAGGAATCCATTAAAATCCTAGAGGAGAACATAGACAGTAACCTCTTCGACATCAACCACAACAACTTCTTTTAAGACATGTCTCAAAAGGCAAAGGAAACAAAAGCGGAAATGAACTTTTGGGACTTCTTCAGGATCAAAAGCTTCTGCACAGCAAAAGAAATAGTCAACAAAACAAAGAGGGACCAATGGAATGGGAGAAGATATTCACAAATGACACTACAGACAAAGGGCTGATATCCAAGATCTATAAAGAACTCCTAAAACTCAACACACACAGAAGAGATAATAACGTCAAAAAATGGGCAGAAGACATGAACAGACACTTTTCCAAAGAAGACATACAAATGGCTAATGGACACATGAAAAAAATGCTCACCTCATTAGCCATCAGGGAGATTCAAATCAAAACCACATTGAGATACCACCTTACACCAGTTAGAATGGCCAAAATCAACAAGACAGGAAACAAGTGTTGGAGAGGATGTGGAAAAAGGGGAACCCTCTTACACAGTTGGTGGGAATGTAAGTTGGTGCAGCTACTTTGAAAAACAGTGTGGATATTCCTCAAAAAATTAAAAATAGAGCTACCCTGTAACCCTGCAATTGCAGTACTGGGTATTTACCCCAAAGATAAAGATATAGTGAACAGTAAGGTCATCTGTACCCCAATGTTCATAGCAGCAATGGCCACAGTCACCAAACTGTGGGAAGAACCAAGATCCCCTTCAACAAACAAATGGATAAATGGTCCATATCACGATATGGTCTTGATACATACATACATCAAGATATGGTCCATATATATAATAGAGTATTATGCCTCCATCAGAAAGGATGAATACCCAACTTTTGTATCAACATGGATGGGACTGGAGGAGATTATGCTGAGTGAAGTAAGTTAAGCAGAGAGAGTCAGTTATCATGGTTTTATTTACTCGTGGAGCTTAAAGAATAACACAGAGGACATGGGGAGATGGAGAGGAGAAGTGCGTTGGGGAAAATCGGAGGGGGAGACAAACCATGAGAGACTGTGGACTCTGAGAAACAAACAGGATTTTGGAGGGTCGGGAGGTAGGGGGTTGGGTGAGCCTGGTGGTGGGTATTATGAAGGGCATGTATTGCATGGAGCATTGGGTGTGGTGCATAAATAATTAATTTTGGAACACTGAAAAAAAATTAAATAAAGTAAAAAAAAACAGAAAGAAGTAACACTTGAAGCCATGATAGAAGGTGAGTTTGAAAAAAAAAGATTTTAATGTGTTAAAAACGTGGAAGACTAAACAGATATATCTTGCTATCCCTAGCTAAAAGGTAGAAAGAGAAGTGTCATAAAAGGGAAAAAGAAGGAATCAATGTAGATACTTTCCAGAATATTTTGTCTTAGCTTGGAGTCAGCAGAATAGACTGGATAACAATGTATTGTTTTCAGTTTCATGACTCTCTGACTCTGTTACACTGCCCAAGTATAATTATTATTATATAGCTGAATAAACAACATCTTCAAGATGTTGATATTTCCCTGGTCATTTTCAGTGATGTATACCCACACCATTTGTCTATTCTGTTATATTGCAACTTGCTTTAAGAGACTCCTCAAAGGAACAAGGAAAGAAATCTTATGCAGAAAATGTAATTTGTTATATAGAAGTCAAAAGAAGAAGCCTGGGTGGCTCAGTCATTAAGCGTCTGCCTTCAGCTCAGGTCATGGTCCTGGGATCCTGGGATTGAGTTCTGCATCAGGCTCACTGCTCAGCCTGGAAGACTGCTTCTCTCTGTCCTTCCTCCCTGGGTTGTGTTCCCTCTTTTGCTCTCTCTCTCTCCTCTGTCAAATAAGTCAATAAAATCTTTTTAAACAGTCAAAAGAAATCACACTGGCTATGTGGAGAATACTTAAAAATAAGGTAGATATTGCCTGTGTAAATGCACTTGCTTTTACTGTGTCATGATATAGTTCATATTAATTTATTTTTTAATTTTAATCCATTATATTTAACTTACAGAGTGGAATATTAATTTCAGGTATGTCATATAGTGATTCAGTGATTCCATTCATCATTATATGGTTCATATTTAAAAGAATGAATATACTTTTTGTTAGAATCATCGGCTACAATTTTTTTTCTAATCTGTTATGGTGGAGCTTTTTATAGGAAGTTTGTTTTGAGATTGCTGTCAGATATTTAGAGGTTGGAATTCACAAAATCTCCTGCTTTCCCCACCCATCATGTCTGACAAGTTAAGATTGTTTTTTTTAATGAGATCATTGATCCTGTAGACACTCTTGTATGTGATCATGACAGAAAACAAGTCACACTTAAAATTAAAATGTTTTTATTTATAATTTGAGCTGTCTATTGTACTGAGAACTTAAAACTATACAAAACCTTATCTGTATGAGAACAGATGAACTGGGGTGCCTGGGTGGCTCAGTAGGTTAAACCCTCTGCCTTCAGGTCAGGTCATGATCCCAGGGTCCTGGGATCGAGCCCCGCATTGGGTTCTCTGCTCAGCAGGGAGCCTGCTTCCACCTCTGTCTCTATCTGCCTGCCTCTCTGCCTACTTGTGATCTCTGCCTGTCAAGTAAATAAATAAAATCTTTAAAAAAGGGAACAGATGAACTACCTCAATAATACTTTGCAAATATTAAAATAAGCCCTGACAATAATACATCAGCTTTGGAAGTTGCATGAAGCAAAAAATTGATGCTTGCCAAATAATTGCCCATCTTTTGTCCCAAAGCTAAAATTAACAAAGACTATCCAACATTCCAATGTGTCCACAAAAAAGAAAATTCTAACATGTGCTTTAATTAGTGCTTATAAAAATTACCTTGGAATTAAAGAAAAATCCTCTCTTAATTGGGCTCTTTGTAAAATGTCCCTAATATTTTTATTCTTTCTGAGTACAGATTTTCAGTGTAAGAAATCTAGTATGCTGAAATATGGGAAACATATCCTTTATCTAATGAACACAAAACCCTTGAGAATTTAGTGATTTTGAAAAAGCTACTGGACAGTGCACAGGGAAATGTCTCAATTATGTTTAAGTCATATGAAGAAATGTATTAAGTTGTAAGCAGAACTGTCAGCAGTCTCATGTGCTTCAACACAACAGGCATTCATTTGAGTTAATATTTTAATTCGCCTTGTGCTTATTAGAGGACATATGGCAGGTTTCCATCTTGGGTGTGAAAGGTTCTGATTTTAATTTTACTAAAATTCTTAGCAGTTGTCTCATGCTGTATTTGATGGGAGGCTAATTTCCAACATTCCGTTAACAAGGTCTCTTCATTGAGTATGAGGTTTTAAAATGAAATTTGCATATCTGCCGTGCAGTGATTCAACATCAACTAGATGTTGCTACTTTGTTACTGTAAATTTTCTTGTGTTATCTTTGGTTATCTGGGACCATGTAACAAGAAAATTCACAAATTTTGGAAAATAATAAAATAATTATCTCAGCGGTACAATCACAGGAACACATTCAACTCTGAAATTCATTGTGAAATATACAAACAGTTCCATATTTATCGAGCATCAGGATCACTGGAAAGAGGTTAGAATGGAAGATAGCCATTTAAAGATAATGCATACGTTTTGCTGTTTGAGTAACACTGCTTTGCCCTTAAATTTAAAGGCTCTAGGAGAAAATGCAAGGTATTAGCAAGAAGAAGAACTAGAGGAACATTATATGGATAGATAAAACTGATGGGGAGAAGTTAGAAGAAAGGATGTTGTGTTGCCCTTAGAGTAGATGGATTAAAATTTAGATTAGGGCCGTGTCTGAAAATGTAAAACTAGTGGTAGGTCCAGGAAATTCATACAGGTAAAATAGATATAAAAAATGATTCCTAGGCAAACAGTCAGTATCAATAGTATGCTGAGAGTGATGAGAAAATTGGGGGTGTTGTGGAAACATTCTGACCATTGTCTAATTTTATGGCATAGATGACAGTTCTGTGAAGAGGTCTTAGGGACAATCAAGACAATCACAATCAAGGGAGTAGACATGAATGGGGAAGGTGAGATACAGATGCACTGTGTCCAGGTGAAACTGAAGCTATGAAAACTGAAATGCAATCTGTTGGAGAGAATGCAGACACTAGATCAGCCTCAGCTCTTAAATTTTTTGTGTAGTTTGAGGGAAGAATAGTTTGTGTGGGAGGGAGCATTTCCTAGAATCCTTTGGAGCAGCACTTACTGTTTCTTACAGTGTCATCTGCTGTCCACAAGGAGCTCCAAACTGTGGCAACTACTCTTTTGATTACAGTACTTTCTTGAGTGAAATAACAGACTGCATTCATTCAGCAGCAACTAGGATGAAAGTGTATTATTATTATAAAAGGCTTGAAGGTACTCAGAAGTCCCTGACAACTTATTTAGTTGATTCAAGTAAAATGACTTTCATTTTGCTAACCCATCACTCTCTCTGACACACACACACACACACACACACACACACAATCATTGTAATAAGTCTATCTTTTCAGGCAATGAAAATGAACAGGGCAGTTTTTGAAATGGTTCCAGTAATAGCAATGGCCTGCAGGATGTAAGCAATCCTTTTACAGTGGATAACAAGGAACTAAATTGATGAAACTGGTATATAAATGTGGGTCATATATTTATATATCTTTGTATGTGTATCCATTCAATTTCCACCTGTCAAAAAAGGAAAACCAGTTATAAATTGTTTATTGAGTTATTAATGCAAATGTCCTAAACCATCTCCTTTTTTTTCTGCTAGTAACTTCAATATAACTATTGCATAGTAATATATTCCATAAAGTCTCCACTTGTAGGAAAATAAAATTTCCTTAGATTTCGTGTTGCTCCTGTAAAAATCTCAAACTTTCTAACACAAAGACATGCATACAATATAAAGATTGGAGATGCTGCTTTAATTTCCCTTAGGAATGTTTTATTGTTCATATACTATGAAAATTAGATCTGTAACCATTTGTGTAGATAATTGCTCTGATTCAAGAGAAACAAACAAAACCCAAATGTAGCCCATAGATAAAGCCCTAAGGTGCCAGGAAGTTTAGAGCTCTATCTCCCTTGGCATTTCCCAGATGTTTCCTTTGGAGACATATTCAGAGCTTAAAAACTGGAGACACCTGTTTTATCCAATCCTTGGAAATACATATGTACATTCAAAAAGTTAAGGGGAAAAATCCAGGCTTATTTCATTCCATATCAAAGGAGTGGAAGTTTTTGTCCACCCTCTCATTCCTGAGGGAAGGAGGGTAACTTTTTTTTTAAGTATATGAACTAAGACAACCCATTGTTCTCCATCATTTGCTTATGAAGTATCTGTTATTTGAGTAGGAAATTTGACATGGCTCTCATCATGTCACCCCTTGGATATGGTTGGAAATAAGGAGGGTGGATGTACTTATTATTAACTATAAGGTAATTAATAAGAAATCTATCTCTGAACCAAAACAACTTTTTTGAGAATTAATAAAAATCACTATTAAAACCCAACATACTAAATGGTCAAATTGATTTTCATCACAGTGACATTTTTTGAAACTCCAGATTTAATATGAAGTGCTGCCCTAGGTATTTTACATTCTTATATAATTTCAGAGGTTTGTGCATAGCTTCTGTAATGACAGAAAATGGGGAGATTACTATGTACCACAAAAAACAGACAGAAGCTATGCTGTAGACATTATCATTTTATTCACAAAGCTTCTGTTTTTTATATAATTTTATTTTTATTTTATTTTTTTATTTCTTTTCAGCGTAACAGAGTTCATAGTTTTACACCACACCCAGTGCTCCATGCAATGCGTGCCCTCCACAATACCCACCACCTGGCTCCCCCAACCTCCTACCCCCTGCCCCTTCAAAACTCTCAGGTTGTTTTTCAGAGTCCATAGTCTCTCATGGTTCATCTCCCCCCCAATTTCCCTCAACTCCCTTCTCCTCTCCATCTCCCCATGTCCTCCGTGTTATTTGTTATGCTCCGCAAATAAGTGAAACCATATGATAATTGACTCTCTCTGCTTGACTTATTTCACTCAGCATAATCTCTTCCAGTCCCGTCCATGTT